>MWSQ01001872.1:0-11737 GCA_002116395.1 Ramularia endophylla | reverse complement strand
CCTATAGATAGTCTATACTACTACCCCTCTAGGAGTTAAGAGCCCGCTATAGTCCGCCGCCCTCACCTCCGTACCTCCGCCGCTCCGCTAGTAGTATATATGTTAGTATGTGTCGTAGCCTTTACTATACCGAGGGATTTGCTACTCCTATTACCCGGGTAGATACTAATTATAATACCGCCGCCTTCGAGACATACGTACGCGACGCTATTACTATTATACTAGATTTACGGACGAGGTTTCTCGTCCGGCTAGTAGCCGATAGTAATAAGCGAATCTTACTTCTCGGATTATACCCTTCTAGCGCGGCGAAGATAGATACTTATACTAAACTATAAGGGCCTAGTATAAAGCTATTATAGAGCTTATTTAATGCTACCGATACTAATGTCGCCTTCTACGATACTATCCCGTAGTCGTTTACTAGCGTCGAGGCGGCGAACGACGCGAGGAACCTATATTATAAGATATTAGTAGATATCTAAGACTAAATCGATGTATACTTCTTAGTTATTACGATTAGCGTTAGTCCTAGTCTACTTACTATAATTGTCGTCTTCGGGGGAATGAATTCGGAAATTTACTAGGCGACGACTTAAGACGATAATAAATTTAAGACGCTCCTAATCTTAGGAGTATAAGTTTACGAGCGGCTAACTATACTACGCTTCCGTATCGTCGCTAATACGGTCGTAAGGGTAACGGCATTTCTTCCCTATCCTATAACGGTTACAAAGTATAGTACTAGTTCTAGAATCGAGAATCGTATCTTCGACGCGACTAGAAGTTTAATCTACGGACTCGTAGATATACTATAGGTAAAGGGGGGATATACTATAAGGGTAGAAGCTATTGTAAGTGCCGACGAATTACTAAGTGTCCTCGCGGAAGGAATTATAGGGCTCGTATATAATAAGTACGAGCCGAGTAAGACCTTTATACGGACGTTAAACCTAGTCGATTACGATAAAGTATACTACCGTAGACCTTACGTATATAAGAAGTACGAGCCGAGTATAACTTTTAAGAGTAGTAGAGTATTATACCGCTACGACGGACGTACTTATAGCTAGGAGAAGCTACTCGAGTATAACAAGTACGTACCGGGTAAGTCTACCTTCGTAGAGAAGATAAGACTAGTCAAACACGACAAACTATACTACCGTAGACCTTACGTATGTAAGAAGTACGAGCCGAGTAGGACTTTTAAGGATAGTAGAGCATTGTCCTACTACGATAAGAGTAGGGAACATTCTTAACTCGTATAGCCGCTAGCTCTCGCGACAGCCTAGGCACGACTATTTACGTAGTTTGTATACGGTCTAGTAGGAGTAGCGGTACGAGTACGTCTAGCGAATCGTATAGGTAGTAAGACTGCTACTAGAAACGACGATAGCGACGACAATGTACAGCCGCAGAGCTAGCGTCTACGGAAATCGCAGCGCAAGCTCCTATAGTGATTTCACGGTAACCGCACCCGTAATCACAGATCTCCGACAACTCTAAAACGAAGTTCTAGACGACAAATCTCCGATAAGGAATGCACAAACATATGTCCATTCTAGGCGGAACTTCATTAAGAGGGAAAGCTTGATTAACAAGGGCTATGAAAAGGGTTGTCTGACTAACAGTTATGGCTGTGGAAGTACATGGCGCAAGATCAAAAGACTCGTTCCTGCAAATAATAGCAAATGCAAGTGGTATGAGTTCTTATCATCGATGGCCCGTGATCCATGTTCACACGCTTTCAAATAGATGTCGATAGTCAGAAACTTATTAAGGTAAGGCTTCAACTCGCTCCAGGTCAAATATGCCATCGTTGTAGACCCTGAAGATCGCAGCATTTTTCGCCCCTCCATATTGACATTATGCCAAGCCACCTCATGACGCTGAAAGTCTCTCGCTCAACTGCCAGCACTTCCTCTGTTCAAGCTCCCCAATCGCCCAGGGATATATCTCCTCATCGGGGTACGGAATACTCGACAGCTTCTCAAGATAGCCGCCGTTGAAATCTTCAACACCATCAGCATGAGCAATGCAGGCGGTATATACTCTGCTCACTTACTCTTCACATCTGGCGAGAACGAAGCAAACACATGTGTTGCAATACCCTCATCAAGATCGACGACGTCAAATCCGGACCAGCCTTGTGGAGCACCAATCTTTCGATCGTGGCTTTGCAGGCTCGAAAGAAGACTTTGGTCCAAGTGAGTGCCCAAGTTGCTGCTCTGGATGACACCTGGATGAATTGCCACAGCTGTGAGACCTTTTGGACCAAGACGAGCCGCAAGTTCTCGAGCGAAGAGATGGTTTGCACTTTTCGATTGGCCGTAGGCGGTCCAGGGGTCATAAGACTCTCCGTCCTGGAAAGATGTCAGGTATGTAACATTGAAGCACGAGTATGGCTTACATGAAAGTTGTAATCATTGTATCTGACATGTCCCAAACGATATCCATCACTGCTGACAATGACGACTCGTGGATTGCGAGCTGCGAGTAGCTTCTCCATAATCAGATTGGTGAAGAGAAAGTGCGAGAGGTGGTTTGATTGGAAGGTCGATTCGAAGCCGTCGATTGTTTTGGAGTATGGGGGTGCCATTATGCCAGCATTATTCACGAGAACGTCGATGTGGACATCCTGGCTGATAACCTCTTTCGCGGCAGCTCGCACGGAGGCGAAGGATTGAAGATCCATCACCAAGGCCCTTGTCTCGATTGTCGAGTTGATTATTTCCATTTTGATTTGCATCTGTTGTAACTTGGGAAGGCTGCGACCTGCCATAATCAGCAACTTTGGTCCTTTCTTCAACGCACCCATTGATTCTACGAAGAAGCCGCCCAGGCTGTCCGGCGAAGCGCCTGTGATGAGGATGGTCTTGCCAGCGATATGTGACGCAAGGTCTTGAATGAGACTGGTCCCTTTCGTGCCATTGCCATAGCTAGGTACAGCCATGATTTCAATCTAGAATGTTAGTGCTTATTGGAAAGGAGGCTGAGTCAGCGGGTCGAAGAAGCAATGAAGATTCCCGAAGCAGTGCAGAGCTCGATGTAAGCGATATATATAAGGGTGCAAGATTGAGGAGGTTTACCAATCTTCGAACGCCTTGACACAGATGGTCCAATGACGAACTTGAGGCTTTGCATTACGGATTCGGAGATAGATCCATGTGCGGGGGTAAGGGATATACCAGGTCAAGTACTTCGTATCTCCGTGTCTACAGAGTTGGCCAGGGAGACAGATACAGCATTGATCAACGTCTCCCGAGTCATGAACTCACAAAGCTGATCATACATTCACTATCCAGAGTAACAAGATTTCGCACTGTGCATGACCCTCATCGCTAAGGCTGCTCTTTATACCGCCGGTCCCCTCCCTATCCACGTCCTATAACTTCGAAACGGACCTTTGCGATTGTCGGTATTGTTGTACTGCCGGGAAGGACTGAGCTCGAGCTGATTTGTGCAAAAGTACAACCAGCCATCCAAGATCGCAGCGGAATCCGCATGTTGGATCATCCCGTTTCGGACAAGAGTATTGACCACGTAGTTCTCTGCTGGAACCAAGCCTGAGCCACCAGGCGGTACACCGTTTACTGTCATTGTCGTCTGTGATCGTAAACTGTCGACGTAGTAGATGGCGTTCTGCTCGCTTGCGAGAATGTATACACGTCCGCCTGTGATGGAGATCAGTATGCTGTGAAGACTCGAGGGAATGAAGAACTTACGATCATCAGCAGTGAAGCCTGCCTGCTCGCTCGCACACTGCCCAGGATTTTGCACAGCCGCAAGGACTTCTGCGTCCGAGAGGTTTGTATTGATCACCACTTGCTGATCAACATAATAGAATCTTCTCGACGCCAATACACCCCAGAAGAACTGCCCACTTGCAAGCGCCATACCATCCGCACCAGTCGTACAGAAGTTCCGCTGAGTTCCGTTCCAGCAGTAGATGAGGTTTCCATCGTAGGAACCCACGTAGCCTTCGTCTGCACGGACTACCGAGGTGTTGAAAAGCCGTCGAACTGCGCTTCCATCATCCAGGTTGATTGCCAGGATACTGGAATTGGTACTCTCGTCTGTGAGGAAGGCGTAGCCGTTCGTTCCCAGAGTATTGTTGATGCGAACATCATTGGCATTCGTGCCGTGAGCCAGCAAATCTTGTGGAATGGGATACGTTCGGATGAGTTCGCCAGATTGATTAAATGACATGATCTTTGCTCCTCCGTAGAGTGCATTACTACCCGCCTGAGCGTAGTACGGTATGCCGCTGTCTACGACCCATAGTTGTCCGATGCTGTCCAGAACGATGTTCTGCACATTCACGAAGCAGGTCGATGGGTCTTGATTCGCTGTGCAATTCTGAATCTGAGCGTTCGGCCATGGTTGCTCATTGTTGAAGTCAGTGCATATGACTACATTACTGGGAGTCTGACCAGAGTTTCGAGGATATGTTAAGTAGATGTTGTGCTCAGGGTCGACTGCGAGTCCTGTGGGCGCTTGCTGGCTGTCGTGGACTCCTTCGACGTTGCCGATTACCGAAAAGTCTTGAGGGTATGCTCCACGGTTGAAGCCTGGGCCGAATGGTCTGCAAGATCCAGCTTCGAGGTCATAGTACGAGTAAACGAGCGGAGGGAGGAATGAGATGAGCAGCGTTTTGGTGAGATCGAACATGGTGGCTGCGTAGTACTCAGATGAGATGCATCAAAGCTTTTCAGGATCGTAATCCTGTTGGCAGTCGTTCCGGAGTTCGACGGGAGGTGATGTTAAAGTGCATTGAGCTTCCATTATTATGACGACGTTGAGTGGACTTTGGAGAGGGGCAATCGCTCTTGCCGGCATCAAAAGCCGACAAGGCGTCCATCTTGGGAGCCGCTCCTAACCAATAAATCAGCATCCATCATCTCGAGAGTGAGAGCTCGATTAGCAGTGAGAGGAATGCTTCTGTTGGCACAGTCGCTGTCATGGGTCATCGAGAGCGTCCATCGAGAGGGAATCCGGCTATATTGCGTGGTATATCAGGGCTGCTATCCGTTTTTGCACGCACTCCTTTGAGATTGAGCCATGGCTGCTCTCTCCAGCATACAATCATTTCGTAGATTTGGACACCTTCCTATTAGTACAGTCATATTGTCGTGTAGCGAGATTGTCCACAGATAGCGAGATTGGCCCTATTGCGAGGGCGGCTGTCTGTATTCTCCCTCACTCGCTTGAAACGGTGCCAGAGTCGCTCTCTCTAGCATACAGTTGTCTCGTAGGTCTAGATACGCTCTTACTAGTACCGTCGTTACTGGAAATACAGCGAGAGCGTTCATCGAGAGCGAAATTGGCTATACTGGCGGCTGTCTGGATACACACTTACTCGCTTTAAAAAAAGTCAGAGCCGCTCTCTAGCGTGCAGGCATTTCGTAGGTCTAGAATCCCCTTCATTAGCATAGTCGCTATGATCCTGTAGTGAGAGCGTATATCGAGAAGGGGATTAGCCCTGTTGCGTGACATATAGGGCGGCTCTCTGTACAAGTGCTCTGAATTACTCAACCGGAATGGAGCCAGAGCCGTTCTCTCCAACATACAGTTACTTGCTTGGTCTAGAAACCCTAGAATTGGCATTGTCGCTGAAATCGTGCAGCGAGAGCGTATATTGAGAGCGATGTAGGCGCGGTTGCGTGGTATCTAGGCGGCGTTCTATTCTTTTCACTTAGTGTGCAATGCCCGCCCACCGTGGTAACCTTTGGTATAGCATCTTACTTACCTTCCATTGCTCTCCTCAGTACAGGATCATTTCATAGATCGTACGGTTTCCCTATCGGCAAGGTCTCCGTTGCCAGCAGGGAGAGCGTCGTCGGAGAGCAACATCTATCGCATTGCGTGTATAGACCCTTTACGCATAGCAAGACAATTGCCATACCTACCGTACCCTCTCGTCTGTATCAGCTGGGATCCCTGCCGAGCTTGAGCGTTTTCGACGGCCAGATCTCATCCGCTGCATGGAGATGTTAATTGAGATGGGAAGGTTTCGAAGGTGTGCAAGGGGTGGAAGGATTTGCCGCTTAGAACTATGTATATAGTCTTAGTTCTGCCAAGCCGCCAAATCCAAATGCCGGCAGAGGTTGCGACCTCACTTCATCTCTCCATCTCATGACCTTCATATGCCTTGATTTTGTTCCGCCTCAATACTGCACAGCGCTTCATTCCGCACGAAATTCCTCTCGTCCCTCGTCCTTGAGCTCCTGATACAGCTCTGCCACGCGCCTCGATGTCATCCGACGCCCACCCCCCGTCTTCTTGTCCAACAGTTCGTTGAACTCGTCCTCGCTTTCGCAGAGCCACACCAGATCCTTCAGGCGGTTCAGCAGCCTCACTCCCAAAGTAGCGGGCCGCAGCCGAGGCCAGAGGAGATGCTAGGAGTATAATTAGCCAATGCATATATGGAATAGAGGCAGCGCTCACCTCGATGTCTTTCCCGAATCTTCCCTGGATATGGTGACGGGATCTCTCCTCTCTGCGGTTGTCGATGGATCTCTTTAGATACTCTCCATAGAGGCTCAGTGCCTTCGAATCCCCATAAATCGAACCCGCATGCGACTATGGGCAATGTCAGTTCATTCACATGAAAAATGTGGTCTTTTCATACCTCTCTGGATGGCTCCGGGTAGTTGTGCACGAAATCGGGATCATCTGGATCGGTGGGACGAACCTACGGCAGTGTTAGTACTCTCCGCAATACCATCGCTTTTTGTAGGCATGCCAATGCTTACGGTGCTCTCGCTGCTGGTGTCGTCCCCGGAAACTACATCCAACTCGTTGTGAGGCGGCGGCGGGAGGTTGTCGCGCACCGGCTGGTCCTCATGCTTTGGGCGCTGCGCAAGGGAGAAAGTGCCGAAGTTGAGCACTGGTGCCCGCGCAGCGGGCGGAGAGGGTGCGTGGTCTTCGAGGTCTTTGAGGTCGAAGGCACCCTCATATACTGGCGAGTTTCCTCGCAACGAGTTCTGCGCGGCTGGCTGCTTGGCGCCCTTCTTCTCTCTCGGGCCTCTCCGGTTATGTTTGGCCATGCTGTGCGGTGTTGGTGTGAGTGGGTGGTATCAAAGGTGGTGATGCAGTGTGGAGGTATCAATGGCTGGCTTTCGAAATGAATATGTGTGTGGGCTTGCGGCAGGCGGCCAATCCCGCTTTCCTTGCAGATCTTCGGCGGAATGAATTGAAGGGTCAAAGACGATTCCGTTTCTTGACCCCTCATCGCACCACAGCTGTTGGTCATTCTCAGCTGTGGTGGCGCAATGGTATGGCGGATTGCCCCGCCATGCTCTCGTTCTGGGGCTTGATTGGTTAGATTGTGCTTGGCCTGTTAAGAGCAGGTCTTAGCTGCTAGCTTAGTACTGGGGAGAAAGGTGTCGCCAGCCTCGGCTGTTGCAGCGGAGTGCCCCAAAAGGGCTTGGCTCACCTAGTACTGGGGGGTAATGAATGTACTTCGGTACGTTCCCCTTGAGCGCATTGTGTCCTTTGACAATGCGCCAAGGTTTTGCGCTTTTGTTTTTCTTTTTGCACTTTTTGCGACTTTCTTGCCATGAGCTTCTTTGTCCCCCAGCTCCGTCATCGCAGTCATTCTCCAATTCCTGGGCTTTCCTCCTCATATCTCCCTGTATCTTTTTGCGACTTTCTTGCCATGAGCTTCTTTGTCCCCCAGCTCCGTCATCGCAGTCATTCTCCAATTCCTGGGCTTTCCTCCTCATATCTCCCTGTATCTTTTTGCACTTCCGCGCGGCCTTTGGTGTTTTGATCGCTCAGAGCTGCTAAGACGCGGATCATTGCAGGCAAGCCCTGAATTGTTGAAACCAAAAGTAATCTTTTTGAGGCTCTCCTTCTCGACGAAGACATTATCTCTAGAGGTACCGCAAGCCTATAAATGGGCGTAGTTGCTTACAGAATGGAGGAAACTGCTAGACAAGTCACTGATATCACCGCACAATCCTCATCTCAATAGCCTTTGAACGGGCGCAGTTGCTGATCAAATGGAGGAAAGTCCTCGACAGGTGACTGATCCACTGCACAATTCTCTTTCTGGACGTATGCAAAGTTGCGTCTCAAGCTACTAACACCAGAGCCGTTATCATGGTCGGCACGCGCAGCAAGCGCAAGGCCGACAATGCACCGGACGGTGCTGCCAGCCACTAGAACAAACGTGTGAATGCCACCGCATCACGTCCAGATGACGATGACGCAACGTTCGTTTCACAAGAACGAGACGAGCACGACGAAGATGACGAGCTCTAGAGGAACTTTCGGGACTCTATCTGATCTAGGTATGATATGATCGACCGACGGGATGATCTTCCGGTAAAAGTCGTAAAGGTGCGGCCGTAGCCTGCGCATTCCATGCCTGTTCACATCTTAGGTCTCTCTGCTGTGCGGCGAGCGAGTGTGCTAGTCCAAGGGCTCCTAACGCTTTCTAGAACAGCAGCCGCATTGAGAGGGTATGTTCGAGATGATTGGCGTCGATTCAGTAGAGAGGCGCATAGCTGAATAATCCTCATGTTGATAGCTATGACCCGCAGGATTCAGTATAGGCGAGTCTAATGAGCAAACTGTCATATTCCCGTACTATGCAAATGAACCCTGCGTTATGGTAGAGTCTTGCCATAGAGAACATCATCGTTCATGCAGCAGTCCGATCGGAGCCCCTAGCAATCCTGAAACACGTAGACGATCTTCCTATTTCCCGTTTCTTTGACGACTGTGCAGCTCGACGGGATGATCTATTAGTAGTGCGATGGATCAAATGCTGTAAATTGAGATGCGGTCTTTGGCCTCAAGAGATGTTTCGCCAAGAAAAGTTGACTGGAGCTTGTTCGCGCAGAAAGACATTCGTGCGCTTTGACTTGGACAGGCTCTCCTCGGGCAATGACATAAGCTTCGGTACTATTATTTCAAAATGAAGTGGGAAAACTTATTTTTGAGTGCTCATTCAGCCCGCGCAGAGATGAAGCGGAAATGCACCTATCCGTGCCCATCGGGAGTGTTATTGGGTCGGGAGCAGGGAAGCTTTCATTCTGATCTCTTGTGCCGAAGACGGTACCTGGCACCCAGCCAGCAAAGCCACTGCACCTCGTATGGCAATGGTAGAGAGATGGTACGAGATATATGATCAGCGTGTTCAAGGTGGAAGAGGTGAAGTGAAGTCGGAACAACCCCTGCCCCACTCATCGACACCCCCGCAACGAAAACCCGCCAAATCACCCCAGCAACCCGTTTATTGTGACGCTGGGTCCAAGCACCGTTCCCGCTGAAACGGGTTCCCGACTCATACGGTAGCGTGCAAAGACAAGGCGCAACAAACGGCGCTGTCAAGATTCCACCGTGCTTCTTCTTGCATTCTTATACTACAATTCTGTCTTCGCCGTTCACTCGTTGTCGTCGTTGCATACCGAGAATTCTACGTCGCAACGTCATTGCATAACATTCCTTCCCCTCGCACCCTTGGCAACCGCCCTGCGCCTGCGCCCGAAATGATGCACAGCAAGGATTCGTCGCGTGGAACTTCATCGTTTGAACCTCCGGGGCCAACGTACATGTCGGGTACACAGATGGGTTAGTCGAACACATTTTAATGAATTGATTGATTGATTGATTGAGTGAAAGACATCATCAACAACAACACATGCGAAGATGGAAGAAGAAAGAAGCTCACCATGTCCTCTCCCAGCAAACTACCTCCGCGACCTCCGTCGAGACCGACCTCAGCGACCGAATGGCTCCCGTCCGCCGCCCGTATCGAGTCGAAGCGAGAGACGGACGACAGCGGAAGTTCCACCGCCAACAGCGACAACGACATCAACATCGCGCAGTCCATTCGCGGGACGTCCACTAGCTCGAGCTCCGACGCCGTCCATCCAAGAAGAAGAAGAAGAAGCAGAAGTGCTAGATCCCAAGTCCATCCGCCGAAGATCCTCATATCTCGAAAACGGAATGCGATGGATGGAAAAACAAGAGGCGCGAAGTCTGCGAATGGCGCTCGAAGACATGGATTTGGAGGAGGAGAGGAAAATCCACTCTGCAGCACGAGATGAGGCGGCGGAGTTGGTGTGGAAACACAAATTCCCAGAAGCAGCGGCGAATGCGTCGTTTGTGAATCCTGATTTGAAGGATTATAGTCGGCATTTGAGAAAGGGGAGTTATCAGCGGAGTCATGGCAGTGGAGGCGAGTCGAGGAGTGTGAGTTCTTCTTCGAATGAGTCGAGTGGAGGGTCGACGATGGGGAGGAAGGTGAGTTTCAATTTGAACTCGAATCCACAGCAGCAAGCACAGAGGAAAGTCAGTTCGCCGTCGGGGGTGTTGTCGATGAAGAAGAGGAGGGACTCTTCTGTGGATGGGACGGGCAAGTCTTATGCTCCGTTGGCGGAAGCCGTGGCCAAGGATATCGCCGTGGCGCATCGAAGGAGCAGTTCTGGCAGTGTGAGGATTTTGAGCGGCGAGAAGAAGATGTTTATGCATCCTAATGATAAGATCTGGGAGGATCCGAGTGAGGAGGCGGAAGTTTCTCCACCGCCACCACCGCCGCCGCTTGTGAGGGAGCCGGTGAGGGTACAGCATGCTCGACCTGTGGATCTTCCTCCTGCGCCTATTCTACCGCCTACGACATCCCCTTCAATCAGGAAGAATCCTTTTGCGAGAGTCAGAGCGCAGTATGATCATACCAAGCTGGAACGTGCCAATTCTGCTCCGTTACTGCAGACGCTTCCTCTTGCTCCTACGCCGGTCTTGAGGCATGATCGGGTGGAAATTCAGCGGAATCCACCTTCTCAAAGTCGGAATCCTTGGTATGTTTCTAATGAGTCGCTGCCGCCTACTCCTCCAAGACAGCTTCCATCGAGGGATGAGGATGAAGTTGCTCCTAAGAGTGCGACTCCTACTCGACGACGCAGTGAGGATGATGATGATGGTGATGTTGAGGAAGTGCGGATGATGGACGGAAAGGAAGTGAGAGGCGATGACATTCGTGCTGCCACGGGCAAGAGGAGGAAAGATTATTCTCCCAATCTACCTCGTCCAACTTTGGTTAGTGATAAGCCTGGAAGACCTATTGTCAGTTTTGAGAAGAGGAAGGAGATTGTTCTTGAGGAGCAGAAGAGTGAGGTTAGGGATCTCCCTGTGGTTCCTCGACAGCATGAGAGGACGAATCCGCCGGAAGCAATCCATTCTATTCCGAGTATTAATTTTCCGGATGAACAGCCTGCGATACCGACTATCAACTTTCCTGATGATGATCCTCCTGTCATCCCGACCATCAACTTCCCAGACGACAACGGACCTTCAATTCCTACCATCAACTTTCCATCTGACGATAACAACATCCCCTCGATCAATATCCAACCAGAAACTCAAGCTCCACCGACCCGCAACAATACAAACAGCAGCACAAGAATTCCTCAACGTCCGCTCCCATCTCCAGGTAGCCGAAGCCCAACTCGACCTTTGCCGCACCACTCCTCCACAACAGGAAGCAGCAGTATCCATCAGCGTTCCACACCACATTATACTCCCTCTCTCCGCTCCATCCCCACAGGCGCATTGTGTACGCATTGTGCTCTTCCTATCGCGGGAAGGATTCTCAGTGCTGGGGGACAAAGATTTCATCCGGGATGTTTTGTTTGTTGGACTTGTGGGACGAATTTGGAGTGTGTGGCTTTTTATCCGGAACCTGAGGGTGCTATAAGGGGGGAGAGGAGTGGGGATGGGGAGGAGG
>MWSQ01001871.1:0-68148 GCA_002116395.1 Ramularia endophylla | reverse complement strand
GCCGGATTGCTTCCCCTAGTGCATCTTGAAAAGCCTACCTCCGAGTTGTAAACCTGGTTTAATAGCGTGTTTTATGAACAGGCGGCAACACGGAGGACAAGGTTTTGAGACCCTGCCCTTTTTAGACTCTCGCAAGCGCTTGCATGGCAGTCTTGGCAGTTTCATTGGTTGATATTGCTTATCACCTTCTCCGCATCTGCATGTGCCTCGACTGCATCTCACACCAATGGAGCTCTCGCCTGTGCTATGGTCGGCGCGTAAAAACAGAAGATGGATGGCCAGGTTCGCCCAGGGTGCACTGGCGCGAAAGTCTGGAGCGCGAGACGACCATCAGCTTCCTGGTAGAAAGACGGCCAGCAACAGTTTGTCCTGGATTTTTCCTTCTGTCTGATTCTCTCGGCTCTGCTATTGCTATCGCAAAAGAGGCGCTGCCCATCTACCTACTCTCTTGTGTACGGCTACCGAAGGACAAGGATCTCTGAATATCAGCCGAACTCCTGCTCGCCTCCGCCTTGTGTGAGAGAGAGCTCCAACAGCCGACGCGAATTATCAGCGTCTATTTCCAGCGCTGGTGGCTTCAATTCGTCTGAGCAGGATCGGCCTATCAGAGACGCAGGACGAGCAGACGCAATCCTGCTCACGGAAAACAAAGTGGTGAGTACCCGCTGCTCTCGACCTTCCCATCTGCATGCACTTCCCCAAATCTCGAGTCCGCGAACGAAAGAATACACAGCACCATCCCGCAGGCGCCCGGCAATCTGGCTTGCTAGCGTCCGTGCGAGGCGCCCACCCGCCTCTTGAACTGTCCATACCCACTCACCTACCTCTACTTCTTCCTCTCCCAGCTGGACTCTGACATCTGCTGCGCTTCATTCTGTTAATCTCTGCTTTTCGCTGCGACCGAAGAGCTGGCCTCTGTTCCTTTCATCTTAGAGGATACACCTACAGGCCCTCTCACGTCACACTATTCATACACACAAGTCTGACAGCATGTCAGATAGTCAAAAGACAAAAGTACAGTACGCCGTGCGGGCACGGTCAGCCTCAGACGACTCTTCCACATCAACAACGACGACAACACTATCAATCAAGACCACACCGTCGTTGAAGTCGCCCAGGACTGCACGCTTTGCTGAAGCTACTGCCGTCAACTCGCCCATTGAACCGACCAAATCTGGGAGGTCTCCATTTGCCGAACCACCTTCGCAGTACCTCATGGCCCAACCTCAAGTATCTGACGTTGGCTTCGGCTACGTTGGCAAGCATGAGTCTGTCGAGATGCCAAACACCGACTACGAACCACCACTCACCGCCAAGACACTCGTCATGCCCAAGACTCCACTGAAGAGCGCCATGAAGACTCCCGGTGCACCGCCAAAGAATCTTGAAGCCATGCTCAGCCCCACCTTCCGGGAAGAGCAGATACTCGAGAAGCATGACACGCACACCGACAAGCAGCAAGTCAAAGATCTTGTAGGCATTATCTGATCTTTTCGTTGAAGCGACTGATGACTGACGTGCATTTCCAGAGAATCAAAACTCGTGTACGAGTAGCCAAGTTCCTCCTACGAGGCGTCAGCTTCTCCTGCTCACTCATCGTCATCGGCATGCTTGCATCGACCTTATCAATCTTCTACGCAACCAAGGATCTTCCTGCACGAAACAATCTTCCTCCGTGGGCCGTCGGACAAAAGAAATGGCCGCAAATCACGCTCCTCGTCATCGCCTGCATCTCTCTAGCAATGTGCACCATCATCCTCATCAAGTACTGGAAAGGAGGCCACAAACGAGCCCAGAAAACCGCAGTCTACTTTACAGTCTTCTCCGTCGCAGTCTTCATCTTCACAGTCATAATGTGGGGTATCGGCGCTGCAATTCTCCAAGGTTCCCGAAATACCGGCCAGAATAAGGACATGTGGGGATGGTCCTGTGTCAACAATGCCCGAAAATCTCTCTTTGAAAACGAGGTCAACTACGAACTCATCTGCCGTCTACAAAACTGGAGTCTGGTCTGCGCCATTATCGAAATCGTCGTCGAGCTGATAGTCATCATGGTCTACGCCATAGTCTTCTACCGTTTCTGGACCCGTCGTCGTCTACGAAAGTCCATGGCCGCCCGCGATCGTGCTCGGAGCGACCTCTATCTCGCTACGCTCCGCAGCCAATCAGCACCCAACACCCCAGGTTTCGCCGGCCCTCTCAGCCCTCGCGATGGCGGCTGGAGAGCACCAGTAGACTACTACAAACACGCAGCAGCCGTTGAGGAAGGCGAAGTCCGATATGTCGACGCCGACCAAAAAGCCCAACCTCAACCCTTCAAGCTCCAAGCCCCTCCAATCAAAGTCACGAACGCCACACCCAAGATGCAACAGATGGGATTCCAACCCGTGCAAATCACGACCCGGGAACGCACGCCTTCGCCGGAGATTCCGCAAGATCAGCGATCGCCGTTGATGGCGGAGGCGCCGCGGGAAGTGCAGCAAGAGCATTTTGCGGCTGTGGCACCTGGGGAGCAGATTTATGATTCTGTACCTATCCCTGGTGCGTATGAGGCTCCTCTTTCACCGGGGTTTGAGGCGAGACAGATGGGGTTTCCGCGGCAATGAGGTTGTGATTGAAGTGAAAATGCATTCCAGCGGTACTGTCTAGGGTTAGGGTTGGGGTAGTAAGTGAATGAGATTGATGGTGGGGAGCTTGGGTTTAATGATACCTCTAGAGTAACGCATCTCTTATATGTGCAGAATACACAGTTTGATGTCAATTTGGAATGTTTCATGGCCGCATTCATTGGTGGTAAGGCTTGTTTCTGTTATTTCTTACGTTTGAACTTGGCAGATCTTGAGGCATCAGCTATCCCCAATAGACGTCTCAATGTATCTTTACGCAGCATCAGCAAACGAACGAGCAGTGCATGGCGCAGGCCCTTTATCCAAAGTAGGTGATTGATAGCGGAGAACTACTACTCAGTATGCAAGGCTGACCTGAAAAGCATACATAGAACGATGATTTGTCCTCGCCACTACGCCCCTCCCCGTTTTGGAAATAGGGCTAAATTGGTCGAGGTAGACCATTGTCAGAATTATAACGACACAAGCCAGTTGTAAAGTATACACACTTTCCGATCCATTCATGGGGTATCTACATCACATCATCTCGTCTCTGTCAACACTGACAAAGAGCAATTCGACCACAGCTAACCACCGCCTCGATCGCAGCAATTCAGTCCTGTGAATCCTCCAGCACTTCTCCACAGAGCATCCTCTACGAAGTACACTCCTTCCCAGCAACCACGCTCCCCAACCCCTCTCTTTCCAACGCCGGCGCAACATCCAGCGTCGCGCGTACCGAGTTCGATGCGAGCGCCGCGCTGAAGTACGGCAGAACCTCCCCGTCATAAACACTCTCCACCCCACGAATATCCACCGGCAATTTCCCACACTGATACTGCGGCTTCGCAAGCAGTGGCATAACCGCGGTAATATTACTCGAAACATTAATGGGGAACGTGTTGTTTCCAGGTTTGAGAGTAAGATCCGGGATCGTGGCATTGGCGATTTGGGTGCCGTTGACGGAGATGTCGAAAGTTGCGTTTCCGACACTGAGGGTTAGGACTGAGGGGTTGGGGACTAGGACTGTGCCGTTGGAATTGGCGTTGAAAGGGAGGGTTCCATCTTGGAGGAAGAAGGATTCGATTGTTAGGCCTTTGAAGCCGTTTAGGCCTGAGATGCATGTCAGTGTTGTTCTTTTGCGAATGTGATTTGGTTCACACTGCTCGAGCAATGCGATCCCGAGAGTTGCTCACCTTTGCCTTCAACAGGCTGGTCGTAGTTCACGCTGATCGTCTGCAGCGAACCCTGCTTCAAGTCTCCTTTGCCCTTCAATCGTAGAGTATATGTCTCGTTCTGCAGCGCCGTAATGCTGAAATTCTGAAACTGCGTCTGGTCTGGGATCGTGACTTTTTGCTGGATGTGCGCTACAGTTCCATTCTTGGCTGTCAGAGCTGGGACGTTAATATACGCAAATGGCGTCACGCCTCCATCCAGATAGAGCGAACCATTAAAAGCGCTCAATGTCGGATGAAAGCTCGAATCGGTTTCCAGAACAGTATCCAGTTCCAGATCGAAAGAGTCCGGTGTTGGATTGGTAAAGGACTCAGATGTGGGGACGAGCTTTGAAGAAGCGATGCCATTGCGAGCGATGTTTGGGTAGCCCACATAGATGCTATGCCGAACGCGAGTCAGTACCTCGAAAGTTTGATGAAGTGAAGTGAGAGGAATGTGGATAAACTGACACTGGCAAAACAACCACAAGCACAACGATAATGAAGCCAATCAAATGTGCCCACCACCATTTCTTGTAATGTGCCTTGACTTTCTGTCCAAAAGTCGGTTTGTTGACAAAGGAGCCGGAGCCGGAACCTCCATTCTCCACCGCCTCATCTCTTGTTCCTGCCTTCTCCGCCATGTTCTCGCTCTTGCCGTCGTGATAATCAGAAAGAGTCAAAGAAAGAAGAAGAAAGAAGGAGAAGATGTGAAAAAGTCATCACATCACCAAAATGGTATGATACACTCTCCTTCTTTAAGCCGACCGTCCCTTGACACAATCTTTTGCTCGGCGACTACCCGAATGTAGCGTAGACAAGCGTAGATCTTGGCTTTGTGGGGCCGACTGGGGACTTCGCAAGGGTTCGTTGCGCTCGAGCCGAAGAATAAAAGGAAAGTCCTCCGCTCTCTCCGCTTGGGACACTTCTGTAAGACTGTGGAGAAGGGAGTTTTGTGTGAGATGGCGTGTGTGGGTTGGTTCGTAAGATCCTGTCGATCAATGATGGTGGCGGAGGCGGCACGACGGATGGCTGCATTCCAAGCTTTGGTTCGACCTGATTAGGTAAATTCGAAGACGAATTACGGTGGAGAATCGATATGGTTGTACGAGGTGGCATTTTCTTGTGATGATGCTCGGGCAGGATATTGTCCGTAAGTTGGTCCACGCTGCACCTGAATGTACGAAACCCATCTTCACATCTGTAGACAACACACCTTGTCGACATCGTCGGCAACGCATCGAATGTAGAAATCTACCTCCGAAGTGGTATACAACTGACTCGCGAAAACTTACTTTTACAAGGAAAGACCATGTCTCAGATCTCGTCTTTAACAAGGATGTCAATCCTGCCAGTGAGTGTCTGCAGGTCTGACAGGTGGAGAGACAAGACACGACACACTTCAGTCACATTCAAGATCTTTGCTGTATTGTAGTAGCATCTCCCTACTTTCCTCTTCATCCAATCCAATCCAATCCAATCCAATCCAATCCACTCCAATCCGATCCAATCCGATCCAATCCAATCCATGCAAAAACTCCCCACAACGCCATCGCTAAACAAGAGTCGCTAAACAACATGCCTGCTGCACACGGGGTAGTCTCGCGTGCCCAAAATCCAATCAACGACCTCTTCATCACTACAAACCATCACCCTCCAACATCAACCTCAACATCTCTCCACCAGGTCCCTCAAGCACAGCCTCCAACTCCTTAACCCCAACAGCACTAGCAACCCTCCTAGACTCATCCCCAATCGCCGCTCCCCCAAACCCGTCCTTCTTAGGTCTCCCCGGTGTTCTCCCCGGAGTAACAGGCAGCACGAAACTCCCAGTCTTCCCATCAACAGCAGAGACCAAACTCAGCGTCTCCAATCCAGAAACCACGTCCCGAAACTCCACGCTGGACAGTGCATGAAAGAGATTCTCCCGTTTGCAGAGTCCGCTGTAGGCTTCGAAAAGCTGCTTTACAGACGGCGCGCTGGTGTTGGACTTAGATGGGGTGGAAGTCATTACTCGCATGACTTGAGTGTCGCGTTTTCGCTTCTCGAGAGCTGCCAAAGCGCAGAGGACGGCCTTTTGTTGGAGGTTTAGTCCCGCGAGACGCTGAGTGGCTCCGTTGCTGAAGGCTTGAGCTGTGACTCTTGCCATGTGTGCGATTGTTGCTTTCGGAGCGGTCTCGAGCGTGTATACTGCTGGTTTGCGCGGTGAAGCAGGCGAAGAAAGGTTCACGTTCTCCATTAGAGGTGTCTTTGAAGGACTGTCTTGTATTCTGGCATCTTTGTCGCGTGTTTCGTGGTCGATGAGGTCGATTGCTCGTCGGCAGATGTCGAATGCTTTGCGGAGATCTCCTGTTTGTGCGGCGACTTTCTTCGCGCAGAATTGGATTGCTGCCGGGTGTAGGAATGGTACGTGTTGTGTTTCTGTTGTAGACATGCTCTTCAGTTTGCTGGTGATTACTTCCGCGATCTGCTCAGCGCTGTATGGCATGAACGGGAGGAGCTCCGGCTTGAGGTTGCGAGACTTTAGTCGTGGGAGGAAGCGGTCTGTGAGATCGAGAGCATTTGCAATCCCGATGAGGATGAGTCGTGAGGTCGGAGCCATCGACCACTCAAACAGGCTATAGAGAAGCGCCAAATCGAGGTCCACCAACTGATCGACCTCGTCCAAAACGACCAGATAATTCTGGGTGTCTCGCGCTTTTCCACGCACGAAGCATGTCCGTAGGTATTCAAAGCCAGCATCCTCCTTCAAATCCAGATCATCTTCCAGCTTCTGACTGAGATCTTTGGCATTTCGCACGCTCATGCAGTTTACGACAGACACTGGAATGTTGCCATCTTCAGTGTGCTCGCGAATCACCTCATCCAGTAACGCGCTTTTGCCCGTGCCAGGAGGTCCTGAGACATACAGACAGCCGGTAGACTTCGCTTCGATGGCATTCTTGATGAAGTTGGAGAGTTGCGATCTCTCTTCGTCTCGTCCGATGAGCTTTCCCGGATTTGAGCATCGCGCGAAGAGTTGACGCGCTTGGTTGTAGACTGACGCTCCATTTGATGGTGTGCGAGGTGTTCTGGGTGTGCCGACCAAAGCCCGATGGCGCGGAGTGACTTGCACCTTCTTTGCCAGTGCATCGCGATGTCTGCTGGGAGTCTTGGGTGTTGATGTGATTGCTGATGCTGCTGGTTTGGAGACTTTGAAAGGAGCAAGCTCGACACGCGACTCCACGACACCATGTTTCGCAGGCACAGTCGATCTTGCTGTACGCGTCTTCTTGATCGGCCGCTGTTCCTCCTCCGCATCCGTCTCGTCTTCATCGTTCTGTCGGTGTATAACAAACGGGTTCTGGTTCTCTGATTCTGAATCTGCCGCGTCGAGGGTTGAGAGCTTCTCCCGTGGTGAGATGCGCCTTCCCGCGTCGAGTTTTGAGAGCTTCGTGCTTGCTGCACTGCGAAGACGCTTGCCCAAGGTAGTGGTGGCCATGACTGCAGTTGCCGTGTTTTATGTATAGCAAAGGGCAGTCGCGAATGGTGTTGGGTGAGGAAGGTGCTACTATTGCTTTGAACAAGACGGAAGGAAAGAGGAACGCGTAACGCGAGAAGGCGCGTTCGCGCTGAAGTGCGGGAGGAGCCGCAAGCTTAAAAATTCGCGGACCGCTCCCACTTCATCCCAAACCTTGATCCAGCTGGCTCTCATCGCTATTGGCATTCCGGTCTGGAAACACCTGGAAGCACTGCTCTCGGCTCCGGTGTCTTCATACAATGCGTCCCAATATCCTCTTGTTGACACGCGCAGGCGGGCGATGGAGACCTCCATTGACCAGATGTCGACTGCCTCACAACACAGACACCCGACATTTCACCATATCTCCCGCATCGCGAGAAGACAACCCGGGGAAATATACGCCTTCCGCGAGCGACGACCCAGTCAAGGCAGCCTTCACTCCAGAGCATTCGGCCTTGTATCTGAAAGACAGATTGACCTTGTCTCGCCTTGAAGCCAACATCAAGCTGAGGAATAGAGGCCTGGGACCTCTTTCTGCAACAGATCTTGAGATTCAAGAGAAACTACGCCGACCGAACAGCAAGCCTGCC
Source organism: Ramularia endophylla (assembly GCA_002116395.1). NCBI lineage: Eukaryota > Fungi > Ascomycota > Dothideomycetes > Mycosphaerellales > Mycosphaerellaceae > Ramularia > Ramularia endophylla. The sequence continues at coordinate 60,236 of MWSQ01001871.1, read as the reverse complement.
GAAGTGCTGCGGCAGTCGATTGCCGGAAACATCGTTTCCCCGCGTATTATAAGCCTCTGCCTCGTGAGCCAGTATGAACAAGCCATCAAGCGGACTCGTAAGGACCGGCCCGAGTTCTACGACACAGTCAAGAGTGAAGGCCTCGCTCGACTCGTGCTTTCATGTAGTACGTAGATCGTCGTTCACTTCTTGCCCTGCAAACTCTTCTGACCGTCCGATGCTTTAGTATGGAGCGATGAGAAACTGTGGACTCCTCTTGTCGTATACGACCCGACGGCAGTCTTCAGTTTGTGCATATTTGCGATTGTAGAGAGCCTTGAAGAATACATCCTGGACTGGGCTTTTGTTCGTATTACCGATGAGACCTCTGCTTTGGCGGGATCAGGACAACACAATATCTGGCGTGGGCAGCTTCTCCAAGAGCTGGTGAATGCCCATGATTTTCTTGACAACGAGAACAGCGGCGACTCAATGATTCGTTCTGTATTCGCGATGGTCGACAAGAAGAAGGCTTTAGCAGATGATGGTTCTGCAACTCCCGATGTATCCCTTCGACCGGCCGCAGTGATTTGCTGGACCAAACTTTGCAATAAAGTTGGCAGCAAAACCGATGTCACATTGTTCGAAAAGTTTGTGGCTTGGTGGTATCTGAACACGGACAGGATGCCGTTGGCGAAGCATCAAGGAAGGGCGAGGCTGAAGTTGTACCACCCCCAGCAACCTAGCGAGACTGATGCACTAGAATGGCTTCGTGATTGGGACGGAAGCAGTCGTGACGAAAAGGCACGCAAATTCGACGACCGTTTCCTACAACGCACGGTCGACATCGCAACGAAGAACAACAACACAGAAGCTGTAAAGTGGATCAAAGATAAATTCCGAGACCGTCTCGATCCTAGAACCGACAGGTTCGCTTCTCCCACGAAAGCCGAACTACAGACTCTCAAACTTGAGAGAGATGAAGCAAAGCGCCGCCATGCGAAAACGCACAAGGGTCGTGACAGCATGATCAACTACTTCGCCACCTGAGCTCCACCTTCACCTCCAACCTCCACACCATCCCCACTCAACAACTCAATCATACCAAATAGCATTCATCCCAAACCCCGGCTCCTTGATATCCAAATGCGCCACCCTCCCTAAAAATTCCTCATTCCACCGATAAATCTCCACAAACCCCTTCTCATCATCACAAAGCGCCACCCACTCATCCGTCCACGGACAAGGGCTCACAGCATTACTATGTCCACCACTCGTAGGCGTGGGATTCAAACATATCTGCCGCTCCACACTTCCATCTTTCCCCAATTTGAAGGCCGCGATGTAGCCCGTCAAATCCGGGGAATTGGAGCGGGAAGTCGCGAAGAGGTACTCGCCGGACTGGGAGCGGAACACGACGTCTGAGCGGTACATTTTGGGGTGGAAGGAGGACATGCCGGGTGGGATTAGAGGGTAGGAGAGGGAGGTGTAGACTGGCATGTGGGATGTGGGGTCGATGGTGTAAATGCAGAGGCGGTTGCCGGCTTCCATTAGGACGTAGAGGTGGGTTCCGCATGGAGAGATTTCGACCCAGCGGGGGTGGTCGTTGGCTGCTGGGGCTTTTACGCTGCCTACTAGGGTGAGGTGGCCGGTTTGAGCGTCCTGTGAGGGAGAGTGTTAGCGGAGTTGGGGACTGGGTTAGAGCTGTTGATGTGCTCAGCATTTCTCGGAGTTTTGGTCTGCGAGATTCCCGTGGATTCATTTCAGGAGTTTTCCCGATCGGTTAGCTGTCTCCGAGAGATCGGAGCGCTCCCTTGTCGACAGCATCACTGATCGAACGTAGGAGAACCCCAACCAGAGAACATCACTCCCGCCAAAACAAACAATAAAAAAGAAAGAACTCACCTTCCTATGACACCAAACCCTATTCTCCCACATATCAGCCGAATAAAGATACTCCTCATCCGCATCAAACACCATCCCATGAATCGCACTCCTCTCCTCCAACTCCGCATTCTGAATATTCTCCAATAATTTCCCAGTCTCATCTACAGAAAACACATTCAAGAACCCAGCATGGTCATAGAATGGATTACCGTAGACATTGTAAGGGGGTTTCTGGGCTGCTAGGACGAAGATTGCGCGGGTTTTGGTGGTGGCGGAGTTGGCGAGGGCTGTGGGGTGAGTTAGGATCGAAGTTGAGTGGGGAGGAGGCTGATTGGGAGAGGAGGAAACTTACGATGTCCACCCATAGGCAAAGATGCAGAATGCGTGAGCTGAGTCGGGGATTCCACGGCGTAGGAACCCCATTTTTTCATTCCGGCTCCGTAGATATTTTTTCGGGCATGCTGTGGCCGTACTCCATCAGTCCCATATGCCGTTTACAAAGAAGAAGAAGTATTGCTTTTGGGGCAATTTGTGCGTACGTCAAAAGTCATCCATGAAATCGGCTGGTCTGAAGGAATTTCTGTCCTTTTCACGAGTTCGAGAGTGAGTTTCTCATCGTCGAATTGGACGGTGAAGATTGCTCCTGGTGGCGTCCTGCGGGTGTGGGTGGTTAGTACTTTAGTTTCATCGTGTGTCTTGTGCCGTGAAAGTCGGTGTGTGCTTGTTTTGTGTTCCCAACGTGATGAAGGATTTGGTGCCCAATCTCTCCTTTGCTGTCATGTCACCTTTCTACGACTGGCCAGCACCATGGCATCCGTCCCATCTCTTGGCAGATGAAGTGGAACCCGCGGGCTGGAATGAAGGAATGAAAAGCATGCAACATACCAAGTCCCGATCATCAAATGATGCTTCATCTTGACGAAAGATCCGTATCGTCCAATTCCAGCTCCGATTTCGATGTTTCTAAATTTTCGAAAGACGGAAAGAGTTCGTAGCATGTACAATCTCTGTCATCCAGACATGGTTCCCATCCAGATTATCTATATAGTGCGTAAACTCTTACCCGTATTTGACTCCCGAGAAATCCATGTTCGCTGACCCGCGATTCTTCTTTTCTCCGCAATGCTCGTGCTTCGCGAAAGTTTGCAGCGTTTCCGGAACAGGAAAGGCGTACATGTGAGGGAAAGCCAAGGGTAACCCAACCACCATCTTTCGTGGAGAGCTGATGTCGGTGAGGTACTTGTCGTGTGTTTGCATTACAATTCAAAAGACTCCCATACATTTAGGATTCTTGAGATCAGAAGACTGTTTCTTAAAAGCAAGCAGAATCCAGTCCATTCTAAACCTCATACTCGTACCTGTTTTGCCAACCCCCAAAAGCCGCAGCGCAAATCGTACCCTACCTACGTGGACACCCACCATTGGCCTCCCACGGCGAACCACTCGCATAAGATTTCCAACCAATCCCCTCCCTAGCCCAAATCCATACCATAAACGGCAAACATGGGTCTCTTCGACGGAAACGACTACCTCACACCTCGCTCCCACTCCTACCACGGCGGCGGAGGAGGTTCCCATTCCCGCGGTGTGTCTCCCGCCCGCAGCGCACGAGGCAGCAGCGGCGGCGCATTCGTACGACCCAGCGCAAGTTCCTCCCACCACAACTCCCACTACGCGCGCTCAGCCTCAGGTTCTTTCTTCGGAGGTGGTTCGCGCGGGATTTTCGGCGGGGGAAGCAGTTCGAGCTATTATAAGAGAAGACCAAGAGATGGGTATATCAGTTATTTGGTGCATAGGTTACAGAGAATGATTAAGGAATTGTGGGTGTATGCGAGGAGACATCCTGTGAAGGCTTTTTTTGCGGTTGTGGTGCCGTTGCTGAGTGCTGGTGGGGCGATTGGGGGGTTGTTGAAGCAATTTGGGATTCGGATGCCGATGGGGATGATGGACGGTGGTGGGGCGAGGAGGGGTGGTGGGGGGTATTATGGGAGTGCGGGGTATGGAGGTGGAGGACATGGAGGAGGTGGGTGGATGGAGAATGCGGGTGGATTGTTCCAGATTGCGAAGGCTTTTATGTGAGGAGGATGGGGAGGGGAAATGAGGAATGAGATATGACAGTATTTGGATTTGAAAATGGGATTTACAGGACGAGGATTGGAGGGACGGATTCCTGCTTTCTGATTCTGGTTCGAGGTTTGCGGATACCCACTCTGCTACGATTGAATGGCTTGTTAATGGATTAGTACTTTTGGAAAAGCATGGAGAGCTGAGGTTCTTTGGGAGGTTAAAATGATGATGATTCTGTTTTTTTCTTTCTTGAGAAAGGCTGTTTCCGAGCTCAGGTTCAGAGGACAGGCCGATGTCTGAGGGGAGAGGTCGGAGCAGGGAGAAAGTCGTGGGCTTACCTTACCCACGACGAGGACGGAAAACAGGCCGGAGAGTGATGGAAGAGGTAGATTGAATACGAGTGCCTAAGAGAAGAAGCTGCACCCATTTGCGGCCTCGTCCCACCGGCGAGAGACCTGATTATGGCCAGAATGTGCCTCCTGTCACCTCAGTATTTAATTGCTTTCCTTGAGATGCGGTGTGGAATTGAGCGGCAAGGGCAATCAATGTCTTGAGAATTGACAGAATGGGAAGGGCGATGCAGCAAACGGCAAGTAGCACACAAACTTTCATTCACTTCACTCCACTTCATCTCCATCCACATCCACCGCACACGTCACCGCCACCATGGTCAAGAACAGATGGGTTGATCTCGACCGCTCCGACACTCGCAATGATTTCCTCTGGGCCCAGGGCAGAGTCCACGGTTGGATCGGTATTAGAGTGCGTCTCTCCGTCCTCCTCTCGCTCGAATCATCACTCACAGCTTTGCAGCTAGCAGATGCCTGGCCGACGCTCTGGCGAGACCTCAATCCAAAGCGTGAATACTCGCCAGCCGTTCCCGTCTACGCCCTGAAAAGGAGTATTGATCCGTATGTTCCTTCCGCGCAAATTCTTCTGCTGCTGCTCGCCACCACTAACTTCACCCCATCGCAGACCACCTCCGAACCCACCAATCTCAATCATCAATATCTTCGGGGACCCACCATCCTCTCCCCTGGCCGAGATCACACAGACTACGGCCCGCCGCATTGCATTGCACTTTGGCTACCATCATTTTTCTGTGACGGACTACATCGTCGCTCTGGCTCGGGATGTCGAGGACCATCCCATGCGGGCGTTTGAGGAGGGTTGGCTGGGAAGCCTGCATCCTGAAACTCTTGTAAGTACAGCGCAAAAAGCACTTTCTCCAAGCGAGAGACCCATCATGACATCAGACGGCCTCTGAGCTTTGTGAATTGTGATCGAGAGAGAACAGTCTTCCCGATGCTGTTTACCAAGATATCGCTGACTCCCTCACCTTTTACTTCTAGATTAAATTCATCAATGAAGACCGCATGATTGACATCCCCGGGAGATTCCTGGTGGAGATCGTGAAGCGCAAGATTGACGCTCTTGTTGCTGAAGGTCATCGGAAGTTCGTCATGACCGACTATCCAGAAATCACAGATGCCATCGTACGATTTCTGGGTCTCAAGGGCGCGAATGGTATATCAGGACTCGCATGCGTGATCTGGTTACATAAACCTGTCCGCAAAATTCCGCAAGATCGTCAGGAGGCCTATGACCACTTTAGGATTCTGAGGAGGGCGGTGCTCGTGGAGCTTGGTGAGGCCACCGATGCGGATGAAGTGTATGGGCTGTTGATGAAGGAGTTCTATCGGAGATATGTTGTGGCTGCTGGAGAGCAGAAGAAAGAAGGTGTCATTGAGATGAGCGATGATGAGATGTTGGAGCCTGATGATGGTAAGGCTGTGGGGATTGACGAGGAAGCGAAGGCAGTAGGGGAAGTAAAGCCGACAAAGAATGCAGAGATGGCGAAGGCCATATCAGAGGCGGAGGAGATAACGGAGGCAAAGGAAGTGGCGGGCAATATCGACGCTCTCCTGAAGCTTGTCATGCAGAAGATGGATGCTGGGACGGATAAGATGGATGTGAATGACGAGCAGGAAGAGGTTACTTGTGCAAAGAGGTCGGACTCTGTGATACCTGGGAAGTCGTGAGGAGCTTTTTGGTGGGTGGGACACAAATTTCAAGTGAGTATAAGCTATAAGACGAAGAAGGCGTCGGAAGAGCAGCATTCATACCAGTCACCGGACCTTTAAAGACTCCAAAAAAGGATCCCGTGGAATGGATGTCATACCGACTGCTCTCACCATAACATGGCCAAGAGAGGCTCTAGACGTTGCTCGTTTCATATGACAACAAGTCCGTGCGTCAGCGATCCGGCAGCGATCTTGCAAGGGTGCTCCGTCCAGCGGCAACAACCTACAGGAACCCGCGCTACCACATTTCGACTTCTTTTCCACTTCTCCACGCAAACAAAACATCGACATCCACGCGACAAGATGGACAATATGCCGCCCGAAGGCCCGCCTTCAGGAGATCCGTCCCTCTCAACCATCGCTAGCCACGCTCTTCGGAGCCACCTTGAGAAGCTACCACAGGAGCTCTACGACGAGATCTACGAGCTCACTTTTGCGCTGCCCACCGGCGTCACCATGTATGTCGAGCCTCCCCGCCGCCCCGATGGTGCTCCGCAATTCGACCCACCATTCCCATACACCCTCCTCCAAGTCTCTGCCGGCATCCGCAAGAAGCTTGCCACCTCATACTACGGCAAAAACGTGTTCGTCTTTCGCAGCACTGCCCTCGCGAAGACTTGGATCACCGCAATGCCCGCCAAGAACCATCTGCAGTACCTCCGAGAGATCCGATTTCGCTCACTCAAGAAGAGTCTTACTCAAGCCATGCAACGTACACGCAGACAGCAGGATAGTCAAGCCCTGCTAGACTACGTGGAGAGCGAACATCGTCTTGGGGTGGAACTTTGCTCGAATCATGACCTCTTCCGCGCGCAACTCGTTTTTTATCGTCTTGTAAGTCTTTGGATCGGACCGCATTGGCGAAATGGCCGGGGCTGACCTGGAGTAGAAATCTGGTGAACTCGTGGAAGTTAGAGTCTAAGAGGCTCGTTGCAAGTTCTGTTTGCTCGATCCGATGGAGTGGGTGGATATGATGGCGTGAGATACGAAAGGCTTCAAGGAAGACAGGACGGCGATTTGTTCCTCTCTGCAATATGCCTGCCTCGATAGCACAGGCTGGTGCAGACAGCGACTTTTATACGACGAATGAAAGAATGAAGTTGCTCCTCGACCGATGACCTTTTACTTGCTGCCGTGGAGTCCTAGGTATGGTGTCGCTAATAGTGAAGTGTCGTACCCGGAAACCCAACATCACGATCTCATCGTGCCTCTAGCATATAAGTCTGGTACCCAGACCAAGCATGCCATCACAAAGTGTGGCCATAGCCCGGTGACCTCACGGATCTGCGCTGTCTGCCATTGGTAGATTGCCAGAGAGATAATGCCGACGAAGAGCACGGTGCGGACTTTCCAGGAGAGTAAAAATTCAGTGCCGAGTTCTTCGACTGTCTAGCGATCTGGTCAGGACGATAGTGCTTCGAATGGGAAATGAAGACGAACGAATTGTACCATCTCTGCCTGGTGATTCGTTCAGATCGTGCGAAGTCTGGTTTACTCTCTCTCAAATCACAAGGGAGAGTGGTGAAGACGGCAGCTGGTTTTGCTCTGTGCCTGGATGCATCAAAGTCTTGAGTGAGCTCTCGTGTCGTGAAGCTATGAAGTCCGCAAGATGCTCACTTCCAAGATCTCTGGAGGTCAACTGAAACTGCATCCAACTCTCAGAAAGCTTGTGTGCTGATCCTCGCCTTGGAAAAATCGCGCATGGTCTTGGCAAGTGCCGCAGGCAAGCGAGCGAATCCTACGATACAAGATCACCACACCACAAGCGTGACTCTGAGCTCTAGAAAGAACGAAGGGAACTCCTTCAGTTTGATCGAGACATTACCTCCTACGCAGATGACCGGCTCCGATCGTTCCAAGCTTCGTCCTCCAGCCAATGCCCTGAAGGAAGTGTCAATCAAAACCCCTTAACCAAGCCTAATGGGAACGACAATTGACACCCCTGATGGAGCCGACAATAAATACCCCTGATGAGAAGAACCGAGAGTACCAGCTCATCTGCCTCTCGTCTACGGCACCACCAGACCATTCCCTGACGGCGTCCTCTTCATCCGCTTAAGGTTGGACGGGTCGTCATACTCCGCTGGACGGTCGTCATACTCCTCTGTCCAGCGGGGGAAGTAACTCGGCTCCCTCATCCCAAAACCTCTGGCCTCAATATCCTCCAGGTCTCGATCCTGGAACGAATAGCGACGCTTTCCACTCTGCATCTCGGAATACTCCTTCTGGGTCACAGGGTAATGACTCTCGTACCTCTCAGCAACTTCATCGAGGCCACCGGCTATCATCCTGCATACTCTCAGCCAGCGAAGCAGTTTGGCCCTCTGCTCTTCAATCCTGTAGCCATCATAAAAGACAAGGTCTTTCAGCTTTCCAGAAAGTTCAATTATGTAGTGTCCCTCCTGCTTCTTCTGGGATGGCTCCGCACAATCATCGTGCCTGTCACCCCGAGTATATTCTTGATATTGCATAGAGGATCCAAACAGGAACGGCGACACGTTGTATGTGACAGACTCTTCTGGGCTGCAAAAGTCGTGCTCGCCCATTCTGTTCTCAGGTCTGAGCTCAGGTCTGTTCTCAGGCTGAAGCTTTTGGGTGTTCCAGATCGCACTTTCAAAGCCTGGCTGAGCATATATCAACCTGGTGTTCTCGGGGGCCAATGACTCGCCTCCAGGAAGATCGTATAGCCCACCGTGCCGGGCTCGAAGCTTGAAGCGCAGATGCGGGAAGAGTGGGCTGTCTTTGAGCTCCCGCACTGCATCGTACAGACAGCAGGTATCGTCGGCGTAAATGATAACCTGGTCGCAGTACTTATATTTGACGAAGAAGTCCATGACCTCTCTCTGCATGCCTTGGTCCGATCGCAGTAGGGAAAAGAAGCCCTGGAATCGCTTGCTCTCAGACGGTTCACCGCAAGGATGAGCTGGCTGTGCCGTGAGGTCGTCAAGCACGCTGTCATAGATGCGGTAGCGCATCTCGAGTGGTAGGCGCTCGAGAGTGTTTCCATCGTGTGGAAGTATGAGGTCCGAAGGTTGCTGCATTGTTCCGCCTTCTGCGTGTTCCGCCATCTTTCGTGCCTCAATATGAGGCATGAACAGTATAAGGAGGGGTTCGGAAGTTCAGTCGTGTGTGTGTGAATAGAGCTTGTTATGTTTCTGGAGACTTTTGTCAACAAGCGACGCGTTGCTTCGCGTCGAGTGATGTGAGGTTTGTCCGCTTGGCGAGCACCGGATGTTCAGGCTCTAAGATAATATTAATGGCCAGTAAGGCCATAGTTTGCCAACGCTAGGTTTTCTTGCTGTATGGATAATGCCTAAAGTACTCCCTGCTATACCAACAGTCCTTGCCATTGAATCTTCCTAGTCTTCCGTTGGCAAGGGTTTCCCAGAACGCGCCGATAGGAACACGGGGCACACGCTCGGCATTGTTGTGTCGGCATTGTTGTGGTTGTGTCGGTTGCGTGTCGACGTGTTGTAACCCTCGTCGCCTCTTGTATGTATTGAAAAAGACGTGTTTAATGGTCGTTGCTGTGCTACAGAGAACGAGAGCGGCGGAAGGCCTCGAATGAGAGAAGACTGCACTCATGTCATTGCGGCTTCCCTCAAATTGACTCGGAAGGCGCATTCTTTTTGATGATGAATTTGGAAGGCACTTACCAAAGGTCCAGGTCTTACGGAGGCTTTTCAGCAGCATTGAACATTTCTGAGAAACGTTGTGAAAGAAGAAAAGCCTTATCGTCTGACTTCGCCAACCTCCCACTCAAATATCCACACTCTGCTCTCAGGTGAAATCGCCCTGGAAGTAGCCTGCATCATCCTCCCCAGTACTTTGCACCCTATCATTCTCGACTCGGTCCCCAAAATTCGCTTTTGCCACCTTCAACACTTTCTCAAACTCCCGGACTGCGATTAACCTGCAACATCTTATCCTTCCCCGAGCTCACAATTCCCACCCCCTCATCCCACTCAACCCCATAGACCGTACTCTCCCCACCCTGCTCCTGCTTCGCTCCTCCAACCGACACTCTCTCAATCGTATACACCGGCCTCGCCACCGCCCCACCACCAGCCTCCTGCGTCGTACTTCTAATATCCCAAATTCTACACGTACTATCATCGCTCGCACTCACAAACTGATACGAGTTCATCGGATCCCTCGTAATACTCCTAATCCAATTCGTATGTCCCGTACATTGCAACGCACTAACTTTCGTAGCACTCGCTCTCAAATCCACAAGATCAATATATCTCAACGCCCCACCAGTGGCGATCAAAGAATGCTCCGCGAGATGACACACAGCCATCAGACTCTGATTCGTGTGCTTCGTATCAACACATTTGCTGGTCGTCAAATCCCAAGTCTTGATACTATGGTCTAGGGAAGCGGAGTATGCGACTGTAGCATCTTTCTCATCGAATGTTACGGCGCGCACGTCTTGGGTGTGCCCGGAGAGTAGAGAGAGAGGACCACGGGAAGCGACGTCCACGGTGCTGGTGGAAAGTTTTCGGCGTTTGTTGGTGCTGCTCGGCGCCTTGATTTCTGGAGCTGGGGGAGCTTCACTCTTCTTAGAAGACCAAAGGCCAACAGTGTGGTCTGCGGACGCAGTTAAGATGCGCGAAGAAGGAGCGTGGATGGCAAGATTATCTATCAGAGATTTGTGGCCTAGGAGCTCGAGTTTTGGTTTCAGGGTTCCAGAATCTTCGGTGAGTCCGTCTGTGAAATCCCAGATATGGACGCTCTTGTCTGTTCCTGCGGACACTACTTGAGTTGGGGAGAGAAACTTTGCGGTATGGATGGAACCGCGATGCCAGTTCGAGTTTGTGGCGATGATTTGGTTGCTGGTGTTCCAGATTCGGAGGGAGCCGTCGAAGGAGCCGGAGAGGAGTCTGGAGTTCACTGGGGAGGTGGGTTTGGTCCATTTTGCGGCTTTGGAGGAAGAAGATAGGATGTCGATTGTGGAGATCCAGTCGTCTTGTTCGTAGGATGCTACGTGGAGCGGTGGGACCAGAGCTTTGACGTATTCGATGTTCAGGGTGGTTTCTGCGGATATGCCGTTTTGAGTGAGGAATTCATCTAGAGATGTGCGGAGGAATTGGCCGTTGATGAGAAACTCCAGAGGGATGGGCTTTTCTGTTTCTAGGAGGCGATTCACCAGAGTGGAAAGTTGATATCGTTTGAGGTCTGCACGTCAGTTGTTAGTGAGATGTACTTTTTTGATATTGGCGGATAATTCTTACCCGTCAACACGAGAATGGGCCCGGTCTCTTGCGGTAGTTCAATCGCTCCATCTTTGGACTTCAGGTGGATTCGCACCTGCGTCGAATGGTGTGTTCCAGATGATTCGGCCATTGTGATGCTGATATCGATGTCGTCCGCTTGATGATTTTCCAGAAATCTTTCTTGTCGGCCATCGGCAAATCCTGCTCCGTTGCCGCCGACTCGCCTAAACCCTGCTCCCTTCCCGACCCGCAGAGTAGCGCGGTTTGGGCCCAGTTATTGCAGCATTCACATGAAAGCTTTGTTGTCCGCTGATGTCACGTTACGCGCATTGGCTCCACCTTGATTGTGCGAGGAGTCGTCTGACTGACTTCCCCTCTCTTCTCTGTGTATAGACAATCTATTCTCTACAAGACTGGGGTACGTCTTTGAGACGTCTCTCCTTCATCTTCATCCTCATCACCAGACTCGCGTGCAAAGAAACAGCGGAACGAGCCGGCACTAGCTCGTCAGGAACAATCCCAATCGAGCTGACTCGAGAAAGAAAGTCTGACTTGTCAGTGTCAGACCATAAACAAGAGGAAGAAACCTGTCCATTTCCCTCCTCAACACCCTCGGGACCTCACCGCCAACATGTCTCACCCCGCTGCACACACCGCCGACGACGAGCACCTCGAGCTCAAACCCCGCCCTCGACGACCCTTTGAAGTAGGATCCCCCTCGGACCCGCCAACACCAACAAACGACGCACCCATCCCCTCCTCCTTTCCCTCCACCGACAAACTCCCCGACACACCATCTCGAAACCGCAGTTTCCTCAACTTGACCTCCTCCACCCTCTTCGGAATCTACCAACCCTCAGGTCTAGGAACCGACACAGTCAGCGCGACGCCCTTTGGCGACGGCACCCAAACACCCGCCGAACGACGCTCCTTTGATTTCACACGATCCAACAACACCCTCCCCAAGAATGCCTTTACAAAATCCTCAAATGGCAAACTCACGCGTAGGAGAGATACAAACTCCACACTCCCCCGCCCTCAAAAGAAGAAAGGATTCCGCAACTTCCTCCTTCCCACCACCCTCCGCCTCACAACCCTCTTCACCATAGGCAGCGCCTACGGCCTCCTCATCTCCCACCTCCACGACCGCCAGCATCTAGCCCCTGCCACCGTAGCCCTGGACCGAGAAAAATGGTCATATTACATAGTCTGGGGAATCATCGGGATGGCGTTGGGAGAGGCGTTACCTTGGGTTGACTTGCTATGGGCAGAAGACGAAGACGCTGTCGCGGACGAAGACGAGAAGCCAAACATGCGGTTGCACCAAAGAAGAAGGAGGGAGAATTGGTTAGATGCTGTGAGAGCTATTGGCTTATTTGTGGGGATTGCCTTTGCGATTAGAAAGTTGCCGTGGCAGTCCACACTCCAACTCTCCCTCACTCTCGCTCTCGCAAATCCAGCTATATGGTACCTCATTGATCGAAGTCCGCCGGGATTTATTTTGAGTACCGTTGTAGCGCTTGGAGGGACGGTGATTACGTTGGGTGTCAATCCGAGGTTGTTGCCTAGTCCTACGCCTGCGGAGGTGTTGAAGGGACACGTGGCCAAGGGAAATGGGGTGTTTAATGGAACGATGGAGGCTTGGAGGAGGGAAGAGTATGTGTTGGGCGTGTTTAGTGAGGAAAGTGTTGGGGTTGCTACTTGGATTGCGAGCGTGTTGTTCGTTAGTGCGGTTTGCTTTGGGAATGTGGGGAGGAGGTTGGCGCCTAGAGCGCAGGTGTAAGATCTGATGGATGGATGGTTGTTCTGGGAGAAGGAGGAGGAGGTGGTGGTATTCATCTATCGTCAGACATTTGAGGCTAAGGATACTCGAAGCAGGGAAATGGAAGGCTGCTCTTCTCTCATTTCTTTGCCTTGCGTTCAGAAAAATAAAGTAAGTGGTTTGAAAGCACGGGAGAGACTCAGATGACACCTGCAACAGGCCTCGAAGTTCTCCAAAGCTTCTTTTGAAAAGTTTATCCCTTCCCTTTTCCTGGCTTCAAAGCTCCTGCTTCGAATAGGCATCTCAAGAACTCTCATTACTGGAAAGAAGGCATCTTCTCAAGGACTTCATGCTGGAAATATTCGCAATTACGGTGACGCGATCCATATATCATGATCTGAGGTTCAGCCGAGGTCGTGAAGCAAGCCGAAGAAGTCTCCATGACAAGCAAGGCTGAGAAAGAGCAGCGATAGCTAGCTGATACCATCGAAAAGACTCACTCATCGGAAAGCCACTTGCCGTTCGTGAGCTTGCTTTTTCTGTGGACTATGTGTTGCTGCTACTACACGAGACATCCATAGATGAATTGCCTCCGTCTTCTTTCTGCCATCGTCCGCCGAGACACGAAAGCCTCACAACTAAGAAGAAGACAGGTTACTCAATTGAGAGAAAGACAATATATTCTGAGAAGCTCTGACAATCTGAGCCTTGGATTCTATCGTACAATACTATCTTCTAAGAACGCGGCAGAAACCAGACTCCCACTGTCCCCAAACGCGACAAAACATGATCATCCAAGCGGTGGCCCAAGGCTGGTCTGGCATGCACCAGAAATCTAACAAAAGATCAACCAAGTTTACCGCAGTTTCTCTAACCATGTCTCTATAGGATCTCCTAACCAAACCTCATCCACGCTCGCTGCGGAGTCAGATACTCCCACGCAGATGTGGAGTGATTATACCGCTCGAACCGTGATCTTTGCGCATTCCATTGGGAAGCTCCTACACGAGGCGGTCCCGCCGTCTGCGCTGAGGGAGGTCTCTGCGCTTGTTGGGGAGTCATTCGTAGTGGTTGCACAGTAGAAGCAGTTATCGGTGCTGCAGCTGGAGCGTAGCTCGCAGTGATGTGCTGCCCAGTCCTCATTGATGCTCCACCGGGCGGTGGCATGAGAGCGGTTTTGGTATCCATTGCATTCTTTGTCGCCCGCAAGGCATCGGCAGAAATGAGTTTCCGTTGTATCATGTTTTCTACTAATGAGACTGCCCAGTCTTGACAGTCGATGATCTCCTCCTGTAATGTTATCAGTTCTCATGGACTGTCGAGACGATGTGGACAGCCACATACCGCGATCCATAAACGGGGACTGACACCAGGCGGTCGTATGCTCAGAGCAATCTTGTCAAGTTCAGAACGACGATTGTTATCGTCCTCGAGAAACTCTGCGGTAGTGGGTATCCATACGTGCTTTTGGTCTATCCAAGCAATCTGGAGTGCCTTCTCCAACGTAGCCGATTTGGAAGCATCCCAGTTGCGTCTGATCTGTGTACTAAAACCTCCAAGTGGAGCTCCTCTAACGTGATACATTGTTCCTTCACACTTTGCGGAGTTAAGAGGGTGGCTGTTTGCGAATGTAGCATTTGGAATGAACACCGCAGTGTGTCTACGACCTCTACCTCCCCTGGGCATTCTCCATGTCAAGATCCAGACTGGCAACTGCTGTTTATTAGACATGTGTGAAAAGATATGCGAGAAACAGTTGTAAATTTTGAATGAATGATGAGAATGTCCCGTATCGTTTGCGACAATGGACTATATGTGTCGAAGGGAGCAGCATGGTGTCCCGGTATGATCTTATACACGTCCAGATATCTGTGAGGATGTTGTCTAGCCGCCGCCGGGGTGCCATAGACGCCTGCAGGGCGGAATGTGTGACGCGGCCCAAACTAAAGAATCGTGCCGCAAGGATACGAAGCAGAATCGAAGCGACATCAGTGACGGGCAAATCAGCGCCTATATTTCGCGGAGCCTGGACGTCGATTTGTTGAGCCTTGGAGGTCCATTTCGTCGATCCTTCAAGCATGTTTTGTTTGGCTGCTAGGAATCAAATTTATACTTTTCACAGCCGCCCAGGTTTGAAAATGCTGTGCCGCGGACTTCAAGGTATTATTTCTGGCAACCGAGCTTCGTCAGATATGGCAAAATATGTGACTCCCGGTTTCAGCAGGCGCTGTAGTCTCCTGGTCTTTGGAAAGTCCTGCTGTCTAGCTCTTGCGATTGACTGAAAACAGAACGCTTTGTGTCGGTTGCGAGTCGAGGCACAGCTTGGTTTCTTGATTACATGCCTTTTGGAGTAACACAGGCGAGTTTCTGGGAACTCGGCGTACAGTTCTCGATGACCAGCATGATGTTTTGTTACATGTGCTAGAGCGGGACCAATGCAGCCAGATATCCTCGAATGAAACAGACGATCATTCCAGGGAGGTGACATACCACT
Source organism: Ramularia endophylla (assembly GCA_002116395.1). Lineage (NCBI taxonomy): Eukaryota > Fungi > Ascomycota > Dothideomycetes > Mycosphaerellales > Mycosphaerellaceae > Ramularia > Ramularia endophylla. The sequence continues at coordinate 44,744 of MWSQ01001871.1, read as the reverse complement.
CGTCTTTTCCGCAACATCGATACGTCTCCCACGGCGTACCAATCTTCAAGGCACGCCGAGGCATTGCCAGTAGTTCACGAATGCATCGTACTCCAAGTCGTAAGGCTCCAAAGCCTTCAGAAGCCATCCTTCCTCGCAGAATCCAAGGTGACCGCTGCCAAGGAGCATTTTGCAGTATTCCCAGTATTCTGGGTACCACCCGCTCATTCCCCAGTCAACGATGGCGACCACTGACCGTGAGCCTGGCTGCCCAGTAATCATGATGTTGTCCAGATGGAGATCAGCATGAGCGAAACAGACCTTGTAAGTGTCAAGCAGTAGCGATCTATACGGATCGAAAGGTCTCTGCGGTAGTGGGAGCCAATTCATCGAGTAGAACTGCAATCTGTCGTTGAATTCTTGGACAGTGGCAAACGGGCCAGCTTCTGCGTCTGACTGAAAGTATAAGTCTTGAACTTTGGTGTGACTGATAGAACCTGCGCAACAGTCAGCGAAAGCCACAGCAGCCTTACATATCTTTGAGTATATGTATTCGTACCTATGAATGGTTCGGTATGGTTCTGTTCAATCGATCTCAGCAAGTCGATCATGTTTCGCAACTGATCTGTAATACTAGCTTTTTCTTCTTCGGTAAGCGTAGGCCAGGCAGATTCCAATGTGGTGCCTGCAACAAGACTCATGTAGATAAAATTGATACCATCACGTCTTCTCCATCCGAAAAGCTCCGGAAGTGGTATCTCGTTGCCGGGAAAAGCTCGTCGCATTGCTTGCATAGTCTGTGCTTCTTCAATGCTAACTTTATGATCTTGCCCAAATTTGACAAATAGTCCAAGATCTTCGAAAACGACGTTTCCAGAATGTTGACCGGGACGCAGGGCGCGTAATGTCGCAGGCTCAGGCAACTGACGCGAAGAGCCCGATTCATGCTCACGAAAGAATTGAGTTTCGAGAAAGTCGATGGCATTTGGTATGGGATTAGCATCTAATGAGGAATCGTACGTTAAGTGCACCATCCTTGAGCCTCACGAAGATCTAGGCTGTGAATTGAGGAAGTCGGGAGTAAGAGTGATGTCTGTTGTTGTGCCAATAACTAGCGCGCTTACGTACACACACTAGTTCTAGTTCTAGTTCTAGCGTGGAGAAGACACCAGCGAGCGGAGGACAGCAAGGACTGCGTTTCTGACACCTTTGCACCTTCGATTTCAAGATAATGGCCATCCCAGAAGCGGGGCTCTCATCAAAAGCGCCCGATCACGTACACTGTCACAAATGTAAGGTAACCATGTTCCTATCACACGCCAGTTTGAGCATCTCTCCGACCAACCTTGACAGGGCTGTCAAGATCTGGCTACACGATAAAGAGCATTGCCATTGGAGATGATAGAATCATCTCGACGATGCTCTCTCGTTGCGGCTATTAATTTTGAGACCATCAACAGCTGCCGGACTAGCAAAGTCGTTCATTACACGGCAGAGATGTTTGATTAAACGAGCAATTTTCTTGAGGAATCCTCATTTTAACAGCTCTGTCCACCGCGACAGCAAGAGAAGGAAATCTTTCGCCAAGCTATTCATCATCTTCGCCTCCATCGTCTCCCTCAGCCTTAATCTCAACATTAACCTCTTCCAACGCCTCCACCGCGGCATGAATTCGTTCATCGACCTGGGCGAGACGGGCAGTGAGCCACCGCTTCTCTTCCTGAGCCCCTTCCAATTCCGTCTCGAAAGTAAGCTTTCTGGCCCTTCTCTCAGCCTTCTTGCTCCTATCAGGAGCGTTCCAGGCTCGACGCATTGCCATGTGGACCGAAGCCGCAGACAACAACTTCTGGCCCAACTCCTCGTCAGTGCCAGTCTTCGGGTCGTGAGTGAGTGAAAGAGTTTTGGAGACTGCGAACTCATGGCCTAGGTAGTCTGCCGCACCAGTGAGTACGCTGCGCTGGAGATAGGAGCCGACAGTACCGAAGAAGACCTCGCCTCCGGAGTCGGTGATCTTCTCGGGCTCAAGATCTGGTCCACGGTGCGTGAGGGTAGCGATTGCGTTGTGAAAGTAGAGGAATCTTCCTTTGGGATGTTTAGTAGCGGTGGGCTTGAACTTGACCAGTTTCCCATCGCGAGAGGCAAGGGTGAGACGTTCGGTATCACCAATCTTGGCGTGATTCTCGTCCATCATGCCAGCTTGGTCATTTTTGACAATGACCTTGATCTTCCATTGTCGGACTGGACTGTCCTGCCATTTCCGAGCCTCTTCTGGGTCCTTTCTATCGCTGACTGCGGGCTCTAGCGTGAAGTAGTGCTTGTCGAAAGCCTTTTCCGCCGCTGTGCTCATCATAACAACGTTCTCCGGCTCCCACATGAGTTCCTCCATTCCTTTTCCAAAGATAGCTGCCATCTGGGGTGCACCATACGAGCAGGGGAAGATGTGAGCTGCAGTGCAGAACGCCTTGTGAAAGTACTCGTCCAGGATTGGGCAGTAGAACATGTTCGCCTTCTCTGGGTCGGGATACTTGACATCGTAGGCAGCGATGGACTTCGTCCTAGCCTTAGTTTGCTTGTTGTCTGGGCGAAGCTGGAACTTGAGTTTCGGGTCAATGATGTTGTGGCTCTTGAGAAACATCTCCCAGAAAGACTTCTTGATGTCTTGTGGGACGCCACCTGTCTCATCGATGCGATCGGCTTGCGTGTCGAGGATCAGCATGGCCTGTTCAGCAGATCTCATTTTCTTGCGAGTCTCTTGGACTTCCTTCTGATTCGCCCAGTCACGCAGGTTCTCAGCCGGACTAGCAGATGGCCGCGCTTGTTGGAAAGAGTCCCAAGAAGCCTTGTTCTGAAGACCCAAAATCTTGTGCTGAGTCCCAATGGCATCCGCGCTTTTCTGCCACCAAGCCTTAGAGAACATAGCAGTACCGCTCACCTCTCTACGCAGCTTCACATCCTCCTGCGCGAGAGCCTCCTCCTCCTGGCTTTGCAAGAATGAGTCGTGCAGACGCTCCGAGGACTCTTGCGTGATGTCTTCGCGCTTGCGCTTGAAGACTCTGATGCCAGTAGCGTCTTTGCTGGACACACGATCGGGAACCTGTGGAGCCTGCATGGTGCAAGATGAACGAAGATGAGTGAGGAAGCCTTGCTGAATTGACCGGAATGAGCTATCCTGTGTGAATGATCGGAGTGAGGCAATGTGTGCAAATTGAGCAGAGTGAGGCGGTTTGTGTGGATCTTTCAGAGCGGGTGAGTCTGTGTGAGTTGATCAACCCGAGGTAGCCTGTGAAAATTCCTGTAGTGAGGTTGATAAAGTTCAAGTAAAGGAGTCTTCTTCAGTTTGATATCATAAAAAATGAGCAAACGCAGTGGCAAACCAGCGCTTTGTGATGGAGGATCTGCAGGAATATTCGCGTGTGCCGTGGAATCCCACAGACATTTGAGCAGTCAAAAAGAGATAAAGAAAGCCGAAGCAAAATTGAGGACAACCTGGAAAGTTACGAATTTGCGCTCCGGCTGTCCACGGAAGTGCAGGTGGATACTCCCGCCGAAGATGTCGAACTGAGGATTAGGGAAGACTTTCCTTATCAAAGTCAAAAAGATAATCTCAGGAGCCATTTCTCTGTTAAGACGATACTTTGGTCGATCATGCATCACTATGGTCTTCCACAGCCATGGATCCAGCAATTTCTACACCCACCCTCCTCGAACGACTTCCCCATTGCAAACGTAAGAGCGAGTCCAGGCACGACACTTGAGGAGGATGGGGATAGAAATTGTTGGATCCATGGCTGTGGAATACCATAGTGAGGCATGATGGATCCACTTTACGGTTGGCTTATTTTCGCCCTGGGTCATTGAGCTGGTGGCAGAGGGTCCCAATGGCAGCTTGCATGTTGAATAGGCGTGCGGCCAGTACCACACCGTTGCACTGCTACGATCCCAGATTGGAGCCCGTGCAAGAGTGTTCGATTGGTACCCTTGCATCTCGAAGCAAATTCCTTGGCATTTAGCTGATGCCTGCAGGGTCGACAAACGAAAGAAATTGCACTTTGTCATTTCCGTCTCGCAAGCACCAATGTTGTAACGATAAACGAGCAGTCGGGTGCACTTGATGATGTGGAGAGTTCCGATAGCAGTCGCAAACACTTCCCTGCTCACACAGCGCTGGCAATTTTGGACGTTCCGCTTCGGTGGCTCGATTTCACTCCACATTCAGAGTTCCGCTAGCGTGTTTGTCTCACGTGAGGAGCACCACCCCTGTTTCCGGTCGAACAGATGCGTTCAGCCCGGATTCAATTGCTGTTAGGGACATCACGGTATAGTGCCTGTTTCAGGGAGAATGGGGCGAGACCCTTCGTCATCAAAAGTTGGCGAGCTTTCGGGCGGATGTCTGCATGAGCCAACGGCGTCGACGAAAGATCAGTGCTGAAGCAGGATCGCCACCAGCAACCACAGTCTTTCTGGACTTTTGGCATTTCAGCGACTCGCCGTGACTTCCCTATCTTCCAAGTCCTTCCACTGACTGAGTTTCTCTCTCTGTTGCATCGTTGTCCTATCATTGTCCGATTCGAACACATTCATCACCATGCCGAATTACCCCGTATCCTCCTTTCTGGTGGAAGATGACGGCTATTACATTACCGCCACCGCCTCAAAAACAATGGGAACAGGCCCGATCGAGATCGCGGGCGCCAATGGTGATATCAACTCGGTCATCGCATCAGAAGAGTATCTTCGGCTGCTGGGCAGGAATTGGCTTCCCCTGAGTCCTGGAAACTCGAAGTTCGGCGTGTGTGCGGAGGAGTGTGCCGACCATGGCAATGGCGTATTCGTCAAAGCCAGAATGAGTATGAGAGTCAACCCATCCTCCCGCAGATTCGTAGATACGTTGGGGAGATGCTGGTCACCAGAAACTGGTGGCATCACGATCACTTTCAAGAGACCCGGGCATTGGCAACAGCCAGCAACCATCACCTGCATGGACAAAGCCATCTACAATTGTGCCCGATACGCCGCAGCCAACCATGGTAATTTATTCATAACCAAGATCACGTATGAGGATCATATCGTCGGGAGGGATGACACGATCCGTTCGCTGAATGAGGTATGTTGCGCGAGCGTACATCTAGGGTCGCAAGTCTAACACCAGTAGATCGGAGTAGCGAACGGAGCGGTATTCATCGTCACCGTGGACACTTTTGAGCCGGATTTTGGAGGCGATGCGACACGAGCGAATCTCTTCGCGGAGGTTGAGTTCGATTTCGAGCCCTTGGGTCGGATGCCAGAGAGGTTTCGGAGGTAAATATGTGCCGTCATCGTATGAAATAAGTTCCGACTAATGATATGAGCAGATATTGAGCCTTGCTTGCTAAGTCGACCATTGCCGAGGAATCGACGACGCTCGACATTACAGCTGGCAAGCGATCACAAGTCGCCTGGCCAATTACGGCCAGCAGAGGAGATCATGAGCGACGAACGGCGTCCTTGCTCATCGTCTGGGGAGCATTTGTCGAGATGCTCGTTGAAGCCAAGGAAACGATCTCAAGGGTACACTTTTGAAAGAAGCACTGTCTTTGCAGGAGCGAGAAGCTTTGAAACGGCATAGTCGCGCGTCAAACATGGGTTCAGATAGCCAATTGAGCTGATTGAGTAATCCCCATCTTCACAGCTCCGTTGAAGGTGAGCCTTGTTCAGTGTGACGAGAAACATGTGAGTGGGTTCCATCGAAAGCGTACCGTGATAGAAAGCAGTTTTAGAGGCTAGTTTCAAGCGGTGGCTCCTGGCAGTCGTGCTCCCGGCAGCATCACCGATTGTGAGATGTATGGCAGCTTGCATATCGCATGACCAGTTGCCTGAGATGCCCGCGCCCTTCCATTTTGGCCGACAGCGGAAGGCTTGGCTGTCAACCGTATCTTGAATAGTACGAATAGTCCTGCTCGGGCGTGAGTCCTGTCAAAGCCGGAAAGAGGCCGTGGGTCCATAAGAGAGAGCCGAGGGACATATTGAATGAGCATAAGAGTAACTTTGAATGTTCTGTGTTCCAGCATCAGGCTCGGTGAATCATACTTGGATGGTCGGCAGCCAAATGTTGAGCATCCCAACACCAGATAAGTTGTCTACCGACCGTCCTCTAGCACTTCTGCCTCTTCGAACTGAATTTCCCTTGTCATCCTCAAAAGCGACATCGACTCGCATCTCTTTACACCTCCAATTCCTCCTTCGCCATTGCTTCCTTCTGAAGCTTCTTAGCTCGAAAGTATGCAGACTTCAACTGCCCAGGCTCGAATCCCTACAGCAAGTCCGCAATCTCCTTCCACTGCACCTTTTTATCCTCCTCCTTTATCCTCATGACAAAGTCCTCAACGCCAAAATAGGAGATCCGGTGTGCCGCCCCGATGGCAACTCAAGATAGAAGCTCTCCGTAAGATTCAGCCTTCCCAGGAAGTGAGTCCGCTCTGTACCTTTCATTCAACTCGCGATTGTGGAGACATCAGATTGTTGGTGGTGGAAAGTGGTGAAGTGAAGTGAAAGACTCGCGCCTGCGTGAAACCACTAGTTCTACTAGCGCGCTTTCCCCGCGTGGCGACCCGTGACAAAGCGTCATCAGGTGAGCGACGCTTCTCGAAGCCTTTCAACATCTCCCACTTTCGTCCTGACAACTTTCCGTTACATCGACCACCGTCCAGACTACAGCGCGCTCCCACGAACCAGCCCACGATGGCAGCCAACACGAAGTACACGGCGGCGCCAACGCGCGACAGCTTCGATGAGCCCAGCTACTCGCAAGCGCCGCCATCCTACCAGGCAGAACCCGTCATGGGCGAAGCCCGCTCCGAGGACGACAACCTCCCAGATGACTTCAAATTCGGCGGATCCGTAGCAGAGGCTACACTGCCAATCCGCATGCAATTCATCCGCAAAGTCTACGCAATCCTGACGGTCCAACTCCTCGCGACGACTGCCTTGAGCGCAGTCTCCTTCTTCAGCGTGGGATACAAGAACTGGATTCAGAGCAATCAGTGGATGATGTGGGTGTCGCTATTCGGAGCGATTGGATTCATGCTTTTGACTTTCTGGAAGAGGAAGAGCTATCCGATGAACTTGGCCTTCTTGACGGGGTTTACTGCAATGGAGGTAAGGATGCAAAGCGTCAGATGAGACTGTTGTTGAATACTGACATTACCACAGGCATACAGCGTCTCCGTTATAACGTCCTTTTACGAAAGCCGAATCGTCCTGCAGGCACTGATCTTTACCCTCGGAATCTTCGTCTTCTTGAGCTTGTTCGCTTGCCAGACCAAGTACGACTTTACCTCGTGGATGCCATACCTATTCGGAGCTCTCTGGGTGCTCATTTTGTTTGGATTCATGACGATGTTCTTCCCACAATCAAAGGGCATGGAACTTGGATATGGCATTGCCGCAGCTCTGATCTTCAGTGCATACATTCTCGTGGACACCCAGCTGATCCTCCGTCACTACCACGTCGAGGAGGAGATTGCTGCCGCCATCAGCCTTTACCTTGATGTGTTGAACTTGTTCCTCGCCATTCTGCGCATTCTCAACAGCCAACAGAACAACTAAGCTGTGCTCTGTCGGGAATTGGAGTACTTGGTTTGCGATTGGACATGGGCCTGTGGAAGACTGGCGTTACTTCTTTGTATTTAGCGATGAGAATAGACGTACTCGATTGTAACCGCAATGTTGGGTGGGCGATACAGTCATTACCCTTTCAAGCCTCTCCTCCCTATGAAGATAGCTCTGCCGAGTTTCATCTTGCGTTGTGAGAAGCCAGTTCATGTTTCATGATCTCCGACAAGATCAAGTCCTGCCAATGCTCGCTTGTATATCTATATTCCACATATGTCCCAATGTGCAACATACCACGCCATGCTCCCCAAAACAACTCATCTCTGAACATGCCCAGGCCCCTCAACAACAGCCTTGACTCTCTTCTCAAACGCCTCGATCATCTTGTCCGCAACCTTCGGCGCAGCAGCACCACTAATCGCCGCATACAATGGATTCGAAAACTGAAATTCAATAGCCAAATTGACCTCCGTCTTCTCCTGTGCAGGCAAAGGATTCGTACCCTCAAGATTCTTATGCGTGCTGCTAGCATGCAGAGCGTCATGTGGTGGTGACTTGTAAGGATAAGGCTTCAACATCCACCTCGTAAGCAAATGTGCCATCACCCTCGTGTCCTGCGTAGGATCCTGATCGGCTGGAGGCCGAGCGTTGTGGTGTGCAATATCCTCTCCTGATAATGTGCTGAGAGTCTTCCCGCTCACTGCCTCCACGATTCGTCCCGGAACGCAGTATATTCTGCTGTAAAATTCCTCTTTGATGTCGCTGTTGAATCCTACTACTAGTTTTGCTTCTTCTGGGTAGGTTTTTCCGTCTGAGGCTGGTTGGGAGGTTTTGGTTACTTGGGAGGCTTGACAGAAGGGCAGGAAGTGATGGTAACAGTTCACGTCGGAGATTATGCTGTAGATTACGGAGCTGGGATAGGAGAGGGTTCGATGGGCGGTCAATGTTTGGTTTTGGGTGAATGGGTTTGTGACAAAGGCTCGTCGCTGCTGGTTTTGGTCATGGCGGAGTGAGGTATTGGCGAGGTAGGATGCTCGGCATGATGGAGCTGCTTGTCGGATGGTGGACTGGCGGACTGCGGTCGATATTGGCGTGATGGCTTTCATGATTGGTGTTGTTGATGTGGACATGTGAGTGAGCATACTCCGTAAGAAACAATTCGACAATCCACCGAAGAGAGCACGAGTCAATGTCATCACCAATTGAAGCACAGTAATTGCGTACCTGCCGATCCCAGCACACTAGCGTGAATCGGGTGAAGCCGATCTGGGGAAGGAGACTTTTCCCGAACTCATCACAGAAAATCATCAACCAAATCAACGCCAAGACGACAACCAATCCCAGCATGGCCGCCGAAGGACAGACTGTTGACCTACCGTTACGTCAGAAGCAGCAAAAGCAGCAGCTCAGTAATGGAATGGAGCACATGCGACAATATGTCACCATCTCAAATCCTGCACCATCCGCCGTAGAAGGAGAAGATGCATATGGAGTCCCGGCCACATATGAACCAGTCCGAAAACCCACTACAGACTCAAAAGACAATACCGAGAAGCGAAGTGATCCTTTCCAATTTGGAACGAGATACCTGGAAGAAGGCGATGACATCTTCAGCCATAACGCCTGGGACCATGTGGAAGTCGACCCTCAATACAGCGAATTCATCGAGCAACAGACTCTTTTCCAAAAAGAAAACCAAGTTTCCGACTTCGACAAAAAGCGCTTCAACGACAAACCCGAGAAATGGTGGGACAAATTCTACAGCAACAACCAAGCCAACTTCTTCAAAGATCGAAAATGGCTGGTCCAAGAGTTTCCCGTCCTAGGAAAAGTCACACAAGAAAACTACGGACCCGTAACAGTCCTAGAAGTTGGAGCAGGAGCAGGAAATACTGCCTTCCCAGTTCTCGCTCTAAACTCGAATCCAGAATTAAAACTTCACGCGTGCGATTACAGTAAAAAAGCCATCGACATCATCCGTGCTCAACCCGCATACACCTCGCAAACTTCCACAATCCTCCGAGCCGACGTTTGGGATGCCGCGGGATCGGAGCTCCCACCGGGTTTGGAAGCAGGGAGTGTGGATCTCGTAGTAATGATCTTCATCTTTTCCGCTCTATCGCCTGATCAGTGGACGCAAGCCATCAGTAACGTCCATAAACTTCTACGACCTGGCGGTGAGGTTCTATTTCGGGACTACGGACGTGGCGACCTCGCTCAGGTGCGATTCAAGAAGGGGAGATATCTGGATGAGAATTTCTATGTGCGAGGCGATGGGACGAGGGTCTACTTCTTTGAGGAACAAGAGCTGCGTGATCTCTGGAGTACCGGCGGACCTCAAAACGGCGCGGTAGGGGAGAAGCAAGACCTTGCGGACTCTGTCAGGGATGACGCTGTTGGAACGGAATCTAACCCAGGGTTCGAAATCATGAATCTGGCTGTCGATCGGCGCATGTTGGTCAATCGCCAGCGCAAGCTCAAGATGTATCGATGCTGGATGCAAGGTCGATTCAGAAAGTCTCCGACGAGCAGCGAGAGCGAGCGCAGTGCAAGAGCTGTCGAGTGAGAAGCACGGAAGACATCTCCGAAGGATTGTGCTTTGCATCCAAAGCGCATGTGCATCCAACGCCTCAAGACCATTCTGTCAATCACAAGCCGACGTTGAAGCTTGCCCCGGAAACTTCTACCGGGTTTTGACCACTTCTGCTACCTACGTGGCGTCTACCAGCGCTTAGATTGTGACGGTGATTGCTCGAGGATCGACCGCTCGTGCCATTTCGAGAATATGGCCGTGCTGTGCCGCGCAGCGTGTTTTGCCCGCCAATGAACAGAGCCGGAAGGATGCGCTCGACATGATTCCGGAAAGTATGTTAGCGGTCTTGACATGGATGTGAAAGTCTATTAGCGGTGGGAAAGTTTGCTCATTCGTGGGTTTGGCGACTGTTGTCATGGTATATGGAATTCAGATAGAAGTGGACAAGGGTGGATTTGGGCTTGTCCCACTATGGGAGGTCGCATTTTCGGCCGCATGGTACTTGGGCACTTGGAATGGCTTTGCAGGTACTTCACTTTCCTTTCTCTTATCGTTTTCCTTCTGCCGCTCCTGGCGCCATCATTCCCTTACTGGATACGTGCTCCCACTGGAATACTCAGACTCCCACGACGTGCCAGCTCCTTCGTCTTGTCTCCTTCGATGAACGATCGAGTTCTCCGAACCTCCTTCTCGACTGCCACTCGCAGACCATTCCGGAGAACGTCACCCGACTGCACTTGCCCCGAAGTTCTCGCCTCAGAGCCATCGATATCAACCGACGATCGATGCCATCGTCGACGCCGTCAAATATCAACGGTTGAAAGATGCCACTGCAGCGGTAATCGACGCCGTGAATAGCAAGGAAAGCAAATATACCATAAACCAACTATGAAAATGATCTAAAAGAGTGGAGACCGTCCAGGTGAGCGGAATGAAGTGAAAAGAATACCATGCCGTCCTTGCAGTCATCTTTCCTCCGCCAGGGGTATTGCCAATGCAGATGTAATTGAAGTGGTACGCGGTCTGCAGGGAAGAGAAGATGCTCATCACTGCTGTCCAGACATCATTGCGCTCACGTCCGAGGGCAAGGAACTATCGAGATGTCAGCAGTGGTCAGTACTCTCATCAATTTCAACACCTACTTCTCAGATACTTCAAGAACTGCTCGAGTCGGTCCTGGAAGTCTCCGAGTGCTCCATTGTCTTGCGGCCTCGTGCCCTTGAAGACATGGCAGACATTGCTCCAAGTATGCTGTAAGCTGTTCTGTACCCTGGTCTCCCTGAACATGGCATACACGTCTTGGACTCTCGCCAGTTGAATGAGCATCTCCATGTACCGGAGCCCATGTCCATCTTTGTGGATAAATCTCTGGTGCAAGTTCCGCTCATAGTGGCTACTAGCGTACACTAGAGCATTCTCGCTCACGCGGTCCTGGGTCTCTCGGATAATAAAGTGCAAGATGTCGACCAGGATGAAGATGAAGTCCTTCTTAGCATTGACGTGCGTGTTCATGTACATCCGGTTTCTGAACATCATGGTTATGGAGGCATAGGTCCTGTCAAATGCCTTCAGAGTCTCAATCGCATCTTCTTCCCCCATGGTGAAGTCGTCCTTGGTAGACTGCGTTCGACTTCTCAGTATGTCGCAGACCATGTCGCCCCAGGTAGGCGTAGTTGGAGAGTGAAGGCGAATGTAGGCGTTGCAGCTATCCTCGGTTTGACTCATGAGATCGGCATAAGAACGCAGTACTCGACTGTGTATCGATCAGCTGGCTGTTACACAGTAATGGGGATGTATATAGTACGAACCTTCGCATCGGCAAGTTCGTGCTGGGAGCGTCACTGAACTCTGTTGGGGAGAGTTGATCAGGGTTGACAGCTGATACAGCCATACGAACACAGTACTTTCTGCTCGCTTGCTTCGCTGCTTCATCATCGCTGTCTGAGGACTCGTCGTCGTCGTCATCATCGTCATCGCTAGGTCGTTTGCGACCTGCCTTGGATGAAGTCTTTTGTGACTTCCGTCCATCGTCTCGAGACTTTCGCGATGGCTCGGCCTTAGCCTTGCCCTTACCCTTGTCCTTGCTCCGCGAAGACTCGCCCTTCTTGGCCTGAGATCGGGTCTCTGCGACCATGTCGTCGTCGCTGTCGTTCTGCTGAAGGGATAGACGTCCTATACCAGAGGCTCCAACGGAAGGGGCCTTTTCGTAACGGGACATCGACAACTTGCGTCCACGGGATGGCTTGACGAAGGATGAAGTGTTAGAAGACATGTTTGTGGTGGCGCTCAATCACAGTTTTGTATGTTGTGTTGAACTGCTTCGCCGCAGATAGCAAAAGGCGGCCTGAGGAAGTGACGATCGTAGTTCGCAGGCACAGGAAGTCAATAAGTATCGATGTTGGACATATCGCACAGAGCCGAAGTGCCGGCACATGACGGTATCAGTACAGAGCCATTCCCACCCACTCATATCATGAGGAGTAGACCTGAAGTGGACACGGAGACAGGTTGAGTGTGGAGACCCACGCCCAGCAACCCGCATGAGGAGTTTAGTTCAGGCCGCAGAAGCAAGGAGAACGTTGCCTCGCTCCACGCGCGACTGGCTCGCACAGCATGATGAGCAAAGTCGTCTCCAGTTACGGCTGCGGCGGTGTGTTGGTGCCTCGCCGCAGAGGCCTCATGTTCGCCATGCGGAGTCAGACCCAGCGGTATGGAACCTTTGCGATATCACGGAGAGCTGCTGCATGTTGGTCCGATGCAGAAAAGTGTATTGAGAATGTCACATCCTATCGATTATGATGTAGTGGTCGTCTACTTTCAAGTGACTTGTGGACCATGCGAGTTATAGTTAGACTTTCAGGCTGCGAAACTTTGTTTGGTTAGAAGCAACATGTGCCACTTTGAGCCAAGACGTTGCTTGAGGCAACACAGTCTTCAAAGCACTCGCTGGGATCTGATTCTCAATGAAATGTTCGCAGATGAGTGTTCAGGACTGGCTTTGCGGCAAGTCGATCCCGGAAAGAGGCTTGGATTTCGAGTGACCTGAGTGGCGAAGCAAACCAACACCAACTGCGTTTAAGCGCCCATATTATTGAAAAAAATGCACCTCACTTTTGTGTGAACACATCATGCTATCCACAACAAGTCTTTCTACCTGCCTGTTCCGGGCCCATTGTTCCCAGTTTGTAGTTTGTGTTGTGTTGGAGGCACAGCGACGTGCTGAAAGCGGCATGAAATCCTCTTCGCAGTGCTCGGATTTCAGAGTAAGCACATCATTCCATCGCCACGACGCACAGCTGGGGTAGCCACCGAGGCAAAAAGTTCTTTGGGAGCTTCGTAATGTTCATTCATCTCGCAGCAGTCGTAGAGTGCCCGACAAGCTTCGTTACATTGCTTTGTCTGCCAGATCAAGATGTGCTGCCGTACCTCACCGCGCTAGTTGTGCCTCATGCTGCCTTTGCCTCAGTCATGCATCATCAGTACGCTGTCCAGCAGCTGGTCACATCCGATCATGCCTGACGGTACGTCGTTTTGCTGTGGATGAGTCTGCATCGGTGGCTGCAGCGAGGAAGATTCCGGGCACGGCACAGCTCTATCGCGCCACGCAGCCCAGGCCGGTGACCCTCTCGCATATCGATCGAGCAGCTGCAGTCCGATCCTATACCTCCAATCAGCATGTTGAGAAATCTCCGCCGTGCCGTCGGCGATCTCCACTCACCGAGCATCCTCACCTTGATGGGAGTCCCCTTTCCGCTGCTGCCGCCTGGAGCGATGTCTCCCACGAGCTTTGCTCCTTCGCTTGACCGGTCCGTATGATGTGTTTCAGGGAGATGCTACCCCACGGTAGCCCTGACTCCTCGGCATTTTCGACATCGTCTGGGCCAGGAGCCGCATACGCTCCTGCTGCGAAGCGTTCGTTGGCGGCCTGTCGGTCCGCCTCTTCCTTCTGCTGCCGGACCTTGTCTCCTACACATTCATCAGCTGAGTTCTTTGACGTCATAGCATGTCTCCACTTACGATACTTGCGCTGTGCGATACGGTTTTGTATCTTCCTTCGCTCGTTGGGGTCGGCCAGTTGAGTCCAATCCTCTTCAACAGAAATGGACGAGTTCATCGAGCTTGCACCTGTTCGTGACATGGTCGCTACCTTCTGTCCGAACCAAGACTTTGTCTCGCATGTCATGCAATATGATCAACAAGGGCGTTGGATTGCCAGGCGTTTCTTGCAGAATTAGGAATTATCGTTGAGTCCCGGTAAGAGAAATGATTTGTTGTGCCTCCTTCTCGGACTCGAGACAGCAATGGCTAACTGATGAGACAGCAGTTGTTCATGGATATAGAGAGTCTGAACCAAAGGAGCGTCGGCGAGTCTTCTTGGAGGATAGACTTCGTTTTCACTCTCTCGAACCCGGCATCCGGACGAATCGGTAGTCACGAAGGTCCAGCCAGTTTTCGAGGGTATCGATGGAGTAGAGACCACAGTTCTGTTGTCATTCGCCTTGGAGAATGCGAAATGCAAAAAGAAACGTAAGATATGAACAAGGCGCCAAAGAACAGGGACGAAGCAGCAGCAAGAGCAGCCAGTGCTCAAGTAGCAATCTTGCATAAGAAGCGTAAGGAAAAGAAGAATTCGCTTCGTAGGTGAGTGAAGAAGGTTGAGATTGGCTGGGTGTGAAGAAGATGTCATCTAATATAAAGACAGCACCCGGAGTGCTTTCAGACTCGACATGCAGGCCACATGGACGATTGCGACTAGGCCGCATGGTTGCGACCGCGCACAGGCGGTCGCGGCAGGGCTCAGTAGGCCTCGAATTTAGATCTGAGGACGGAGCTGCAGCAAGCAGTCAGTTAGCAAGGACAGAATAGACGGTAGTTGGTCAGGGACGACTTGAAGGATCCGTATGCTCTTCGCTCTTACCATGCTGTCGAAATAGCCGCATGCAGGACTGGAGATGACGCCAGGCACCAATCTCGGAGTGCCACATGTGCAACAGCGAGAAGACGTTAAATTTTTGGATTGACCATCGGTCGTGGTTAGCCGCCTCGCAGATGGCCGACGCCAACTAGCCGTGGCTAGGCGCAGGATCGCTGACTGAGATGGTATGCAGTTTGAGCCTTATTATGGGGCTGAAAGTATCACTCCGACTCAGGATGACGGTACTGCAGCGCAACAAACGCCAATCGTGGCGGGTGGTACCTCGCGCCATCAAAGCCACAATCCGAGAGCCAATTCTGGTGATAGCATCATATGTCGCAAAAAGGAAAAGAT
The DNA here is from genome assembly GCA_002116395.1 of Ramularia endophylla. Classification (NCBI taxonomy): domain Eukaryota; kingdom Fungi; phylum Ascomycota; class Dothideomycetes; order Mycosphaerellales; family Mycosphaerellaceae; genus Ramularia; species Ramularia endophylla. The sequence continues at coordinate 29,373 of MWSQ01001871.1, read as the reverse complement.
GTGGCTTCGAGATGAGATGCCCTGCCAAAATGGAGTGCCAATTCGGTCGCTAAGTTCGAGCATCTTGATACTGCGGCCGCAGTCGAGCTGGCGGCAGCAGCACAGCCGCACCGAAGCTGGCGCAATCCGCTGGGCCCGGGAAGATCACGTCGCGATGGAGGAGATGATGATATCGTCATCAAGATGAAAGCGAATGAATGCCGGTACGATGTTACCTTCTCTTTGAAGGTGGATGTTGTTGTCGATGTCGTGAGGTCGATTTTGAACGGGGCGCCCGGCGGATAATATTTAGCGCTGGGGCGGACTCCACTCCGTGAGGTATTTGAGCCAATGAGCGGCCAGTCTGCCTCGTTGCTGGCGGCCTCACGTCTCGCCAACCCGACGATGCTTCTAACCACAATTCCACTGCAATCAACCCTACATCACTGCCTCAAGGGATCCATCATCCGCCCGGCAAGTCGCAGATCCATACAGACCGCTGCCGTGGGTGAGAATTCGACAGAAATACAAGTCCGTCCAATGAGCTTCAAAAAAGCGACAACCAGTGGGCGGCCTCTTTTATTCGTCGCTACCTCCGTGCAACCTATAATGAACGTCCCACGCTTCCTCGGCATCTTAGCCAACGCCAAACACCTTCCATTCACATGCAGCTAATCAAAAGTCCTCATCACCCATATCCTCGTCATCCTCTCCGGCGTCAATGAACACCAACCGTGTACCCTCTGCTGCAGTTTGCCAGATCTATTGCATTGTGTCAGCGTCCGTTTAAGAATTAATCTCGATGAGAATTCACTTACGTCGATGCTAGCGTACTCATCAATCGCGGACTCCAACTGCTGTGCAGTGAATCCCTTTGCAAGAACACGTTCTCGTACTCGTCTCATATCGAGCTCACCACGGCCTTCGCCAGTCGCAGCCGCACCACTCTCACGCATGCCGCGAATGAGGTTGAAGATCTTGGTGCTTGGAGATTGATCTCCTCTTCTATCCCTGTTGTCGTCGTACAGCGAGGACTTGCTGACTTCCACCAACCGCAAAGCCTCGTCCACATCGTCGGTAATGACCTCATCTGCGAAACGTAGACGGGCCAGTGCCTGAGAGAGGCGGAGGATGCCCAAGAGTGTTCTGGGTGAAGTGTGCGTGAAGGTCTTCTTGCCGGCCTCATCACGCTTTTGTTGTTGTCTTAGCCGTACGTAAGCGCCAACAAGGTAGTCAGAGACCTGCTTCGGTACAACTGGTCGGAATGAACGTGCGCGGGCAACCCACTGGCGAACCTCGTTCGGACTGAAGATGAGTCCGCCACCTTGAGGCTCTGGATGCTTGTTGTTAATGTGGACGAAAGTGACGTGACGAGCCAGTTCCTCGTCGGAGTCTCTGTTTGGTGTGTCCAGGATCAAGAAAAGCACATCAAACCTGCTCAACAAGGCGGCCGGCAGGTTGATGTTTTCGACAGGTGAGATGCGAGGGTTGTAGCGTCCGTAGAGAGGGTTGGCTGCCGCCAGGATTGCTGTTCTCGCGTTCAGGGTGGTCGTGATGCCAGCCTTGGAGATGGAGATGGTTTGCTGTTCCATTACTTCGTGAATCGCCGTCCGATCGCTATCGTCCATCTTGTCGAACTCATCGATACAGCAAGTACCGTTGTCAGCCAGTACAAGCGCACCGCCCTCCAGAACCATCTCATCAGTCACAGGGTCCCGCATTACAGCTGCAGTCAAACCGACACCACTGCTACCACGTCCAGTAGTGTATACTCCACGAGGAGCTACCTTTGTGATGTACTTCAAGAGCTGAGACTTGGCAACACCAGGATCACCCATCAAGCAGACGTTGATGTCACCACGAATGCGCATACCATCTCCCATCTCCTTGGTCACACCTCCGATAAGCTGCAGGAGAAGTGCCTTCTTGACGTCCAAATGTCCAAAGATCTCAGGGGCAATAGACCGACTGAGGTACTCGTAAAGCTGACCAGATTGCTCCAACTCGGTCATCCGCTTGATCGTGGTGGGAGCCAGAACCATGTCGTCGTAGGCCTTCTTGTGCTGGCGCACCCATTGGGCTTCCAGGTAGGTGTCGGTGAGAAGACCGGCCTTGATAGCTTTGAAGCCGGTGTATGGAGTCGGCATGAAGATACCTGCAATATCCACAACATCACCAGGGTTGACCTGTCTCACCAGCTCGCCGTGAAAGTGAATGGTTAGCTGTCGGGGAATGTGGCCCACGGGAACCTGATCGGCCATCTCTTGGATCTTGACTTCCTGGAATGGCAAGAACTTGGAAGCTCTTGTTGATAAAAAAAGCTGACCCTTGGCGTTGTTCTCTTTGCAGTCTGGCGATGTACACTCCACGAGCGGAGTGAACTGTTTCGAAGTAACAGGCTGAAAAATTTCGTGCCCGCAGCGATCGCAAGAATAAGCATTGACCTGAATAGATGGCTTGACATCTGACACTCGTGTTGAGATACCACGGACCGTGATCAAATGACCAAGGTGCTCGCCGCGAACTTGTCGAACTGCCATTGCTTTTCCGCTCTTCTCGCTACTCGATTCGGAGAGCGTGAGTGGCTTGAAGTTGAGCGTATATCTCCGCGTAAGCTCTGGTGGGAAGATTGACTCTGGAATGCCATTTTCGAGGTTGTTGTCCTGCTGTTCTCGCACGGTCTCGTTGCGCTTTTCTCGCTGGCTCATGATGATATCGAGTACGTCGTCCTTGAAGTTCGTTTCCTTGTGCGGTCGAGGAAGCAGTCTGTCCACTGCACGCGAGAGAATCTCAATGTAGTGGTACGCGTTCGTCTCGATCGATTGGACGAGCTTGAGAGAATCCGCTGTGTCGTCCTCGAGGCTCTTTTCGTACTCATTCAGGTCGTCCAGATCAACCAGCACCTGGCTAGATTTTCGATCCGCAACATCTTGCAGCATGTTCATGTACTTGAACTTTGACTTATTTCTGCGCCTGCTCTCTGCGCCATCTTCTGCATCATCCATGAAGTCGTACTCGTCGCTCGTTCCGTCGCCATCAAGGCGCAAATCCTCAAGCGCATCCTCGGTCTCGGTAGCCTTGAAGTTCTGTAGGAAGTCTTGGAAAGCCGCTGAAAAAGTGTTAGTTGGAGAGTATGCGTCTCATGTTGTCGCGCGACTTGCCCGTCTGCTCTTCATAGTTGACAACGTTCTTGTATGTCAGAAGCGCCATGTCTGCGCGTTGCTGGCGCTACCAATTGACGACTTAGAGGAGTGTTGGATATGTCGCGGTGAAGTTGAGCGATGCGGGAGCGGTGGGGAGGGCCGTTGGTATGGGAGCAGTGAAGATGGCGGGCGGATGAATTCGATGTCGCGTTTGGCGTTCCGAAGAAACGCGACGCGCCTTCCTTGCCAAAAGTGTTGGTAACATGGCAGCCTCGTTTAAGTGAACATATAGATTTATCCATCGGCTGCCTCTGTAACTTCAAAACCATAAACACAGAGCATAACACGATTCGTGGTATTGCTCATAGTCATATGGCAGACTCATGTCATGACTGCGACTGCCACCACTTATGACTGCCATGCTATCTGAGCATTTCTCAGACCACGCAGCAGCCACGATCCCGTCGGTGCGCACGCGCTGCGAAAATTACTTCAACTTCTTCTGCTTCGCCCATTTCTTCTCTCTTTACAAACAAACGCAAAAAACAACACAGCATTTTAAAAGCAATTTCGATTTGAGAGCCCGCTGTGTACGCATGGTGCGAGGCTCCATGACGACGAAATCCGTCTATGTTAGTGGAGATCGAAATCGCAGAGGATCTTGGGTGCCGTTGGCTTCTTCGCTCCATGAAGTCAGAGGCAATGATCAACTGTACAGTCACAACAGCGGTCGGCGACGAGAAACACCTGTACGCGGTGCCGGCTACGAACCTGTGATCCCCATATCGCAGAGCCAAGTTTTCTCACGTCTGGCACGACGTTAAACTGCTAGACTCCGAGCGACCGCCAAACTGGCCAACATGTGACCGGAACAGTGACAGATTTTCTTCGGACCATCTACGACCTGAAGCGGCGATGTTCGGACGATGCAAGCGGTCCTATCTGTCGCACTCGCGATAGATACCGAGAAGTACGGATGACGTCGAGGGTTCGCCTTCTGTCTCCCATGTGTCGTCTCAGGCATCCGCACTGCGGAGAGGGACTCAGTGTATGGACGAGATTGCCTACCTCGCTCCACAGTATCGGGATGAGAGCACGGAGAACGAGGCATTGGGCTGCATCTATCAGTCCCCCATTGTCGGCAAAAGCCAACCCTGAGGCAACTATAAGTCCTCAGGGTGCATCAAGTACCCAGTTGCACCACCCACAAAGCAATGTTCTATCTGCGTCGCTGCACGCACGCAGTGAAGAACAAAAAGTCCGGGACGATAGCGCCAGGCCTGCAAAGGCTGTTATCGTCCCACAAAGTCAGTCCAGGCATCCGCGTTGTGCTTCGGCACCGTGGACGGGCACAGATGTTTGAGGTGAGACTGCCAAGCTCATCTCTCAAGTTTTCGTCCGGGCATCCACCTCGTCGCTCCGACCTGGCGGACAGGACACAGATGGTCGGGATGAGACTGCCAGACTCATTCCTCAAGTGTTTGTCCAGGCATTCGTGTTGTGCTCCAGCGACGCGAACAGGATACAAGTGTTTGGGATGAGGCTGCCACTCTCATCCCTCGAGTGTCGGAGTGACGAGGGTCTGGGAAGCCCTCGTCACTCCCCAATGGTTCAAGTGGAAAGGAGGCATAGGGAGCATCCGTCAGTCTTCCTTTGTTGGCAATGCCAGCCTCGAGGCAACTATAAGACCTCGGGGTGCACCGATACCACGCAAATGTGCGGTCCCAGATTGTAGTTCTATCCGTGATGCGTGTGCATCATGGACAGAACTTGTTTGGCGATGGCTCGGGTGTCTGGCGCACACTGTCTTCTGGATACATGTCGACAAATACTCTGAGCTGTCACGATGGTCCCCGGTGGAGTGGCGGTACAGTGGTTCGATTCCACTAAGGAGCTCCTGGTGGCATGCACCTCCACCGGCTGGATGCCGTTTGGCTTCCTACACAAAAACAAAACAAAACTATTGCTCCGAACTTTGGCTTGATCTTGAAGGCAGTTGCATTTGGAATTGGGGACATGGCAACGAGACATGGCTAGACAATACGGGCTTTTTGCAGAGTGGGTTGACACTTATCAGCAGCAAACTACGGACTCAATCTATCAATCTTCCACTCTCCACCCTCATCTTTCGTATACCTAAAACGATCATGCAGTCTCGACTCCCTCCCCTGCCAAAACTCCACCATTTCCGCCATCACCCTCAACCCACCCCAAAACTCAGGAACAGGAATCTCATCCCTCCCTTCGAACTTCTGCTCTACGTCCTTCACCTGCTGCTCCAACTCCTCTCGATCTCTCAATACTTTAGACTGTTGACTCGCCCATGCTCCAAGCCTACTACCTCTGATTCTCGTATCGTAGTAGACTTGACTCTCCTCCGAAGTCATACGCTCACAAGGCCCTTCAACCCGAACTTGACGTTCCAAATCCTGCCACCAGAACGTGAGAGCAGCATGAGGGTTTGAAGCCACATCTTTGGCTTTTTGAGAGGTTCCCCAGTTGCTGTAGATTACGAAACCCTTGTCATCAAGTTCCTTTAGATAAACCATCCTCGCGCTGACCTTTCCGGAAGGTGATGAGGCGGTAGAGAGAGTCACTGTTTCCGGATGAGGGACTTTTTGTGTGGAAGCATGTTTGAACCAGATGTCGAATTGAGTGAAGGGGTTAGAGTTGAGCTGGTGGTGTTCTAGAGAGCCGGCGGTGAACTGTTCTGCTTGGTTTGACTCATTGGAGCCTGGGGCGAATATGTGTTTTTGAGATGCCATGGTTCGGAAGCTGTGGCGGAGTGGAAGTATCCGCGGGAGGAGGAGTCGAGATTGGAGCATCTACTTGGGAATGGATCCTTCGGCTCGAGTGTTGTGAATAAGGAAGAGCTGCTGGCTGATCAGATGCAGGTGGTGATGTTGTCGACGAGCAATACGAGATTGTACGAGAGGGCAGTCTCAGTCTCAGCAGCCTTCACTCCGTGGCTTCCACAATAATCGAACCATCTCATCGACTGTTCTATACTACTGAAGCTGGTGCTCCTCGTGAGCAACACGGCTGTTAGCGCAGGTACTACTATGTCTCGTTTCGAAGGAGACATATCACGCCACGAATCACGCCGACTGTGTACCATTTCGGACAGCACGCCGTACATACAGCCTCTTACGCATCGGCGCATTTGCACCATCGAACATACCCTTTCTAGTAGGATTCTTTGCCATCTCGCGAAACCTTTCAGAGAGGGCGAGCGGAAACTACAGCTCCGCTGTCGACAGGAACTCACTACAACGCGAGAAGAGACTGCAGACGGCATGACGCTTGTCGACATGATAGGACGGTATGCTTTGGGCACCGTTATGAGTACATGATGGAACAGCCTATATGTCCATAATGATGGCGAGACATTCACATCGGTATACAACAACTCGTCTGTCTACAACTATGCTTTGCAGGACGATGTGAAGGCTTTCTTGGGTTACATGAATGGCGCTGAGCAAAGAGCATGAGGATAAAAGAGATGTACGCTGACAAACGTGAAACTGTTCCAGGAAACTTATGCATTCGCCTTGGAGGCACTGAACTCTGGACTGCCACGGCAAGAATTGCTATCGAAGACCTGGATCTGTGTACATTCCTGTTGAGAGCTATGCTGCTTGAAGGCTCCGACGGCCTTTTCTACGTCCATATGGACTCTTTCAGTCATCCAGACCTGGGCAGTCCTCCGAGGTCATGGCGGTGATGTGCTTGTAGTCTGATGGGTCTGTCCAGATGATGTTATAGCTATCATCGGGGTACGTTGGAGCATTTTTCGACTTCGCGCCGAGCGCCTCGACAATGTCGGTCAGCTCCTTGTGTTCCCAGCAGATGAGAATGTTTCCGGAGCCCGTGTAGCTTTTGACTGCATCATTGACGCAGTCCGGGTCATCTCTGTCGCAGTGGTGATCGACCGTCAATCCGAGCTCTTGCGACAAGGGAAGAACTGTGTCGTAGGGACGCATTCGGGATCCGTCTGATACTGTCAGCAGTAGATTCACAATGAGAGACCAGGGGAGAGGAGGGCACCCACCAGCCTTGTAGTCTTGAGCCAAGATGTACCCAATGTCGTATTGCGAGCTTGGGCCAAACACGTTCTTCAAGCACTGCGCACGATCCATGCCCTGTGCGCTGAGGCCATCGCCGCCATCCGCTGGCTTCTCTCCGTGACGGATGAGGTACACGGTTGGGTCCGCGAGGGCCAAAGGAAGAAGACTGAGGATTGCCAAAAACGATTTCATGTTGGAATAGTCAAAAGCTGTTGATTGATGCAAGAAGAGAGTGGACGGTTGGAAAGTTCTTACTTATATGATACTCCGAGTACACTGCAGGTCATCCTCCAACCCACGCTTTGTTCCTATTCTCATAAGATCAGCTGGTTGCTTTCAAGCTGCGGCCAACACTTGTTGAGAAAAGCATAAGAGCCCGCGGTAGGATGGAAGCTTATATTACTTAACGAAGGATGGTGTGCATAGAATAGTCTACACGGCATGGGATGCGCGTGGAAGCCGGTGATCTGCAAGGCACATGTTTCAGCCGCGTGCTGTCATTCGAGATTTTGACCAACACAAAGCTTCGCGGAGCTGCAAGCTACGGGAAGGACGGCTTACTGGTCTCCTTTTGCAACACTATACAAAGCAGTAAGACGGTGTAGTGACCGCTTTGGCCATGCTACACCGAGTAAGGTAAATGTATCCGATACTTGTTGGATATCCCACCTGACTTGGCATAGAAAGGAAGGTAAGTACATGTCTCAGCCATTCTATTAGTCAGATGGGTCTCCTTTCTCCGACAGACATGACACTGTTTCTACATCATCGCCTACTTGGGATGAGGCCACGAGAACCGAATGTTGTCGTTCTCAATACCCTTTTGCACAATTCCAATCCCTCCATTCTTGACCAAGAATTCAAGCCTGTGGTCACGGTACTCGCGTTTCCTGCCACCAGTCCAAGTGTTTGGTCCCATGGCAGACATCGTCTTTGTCCCTGCCTGCATTTCTGCAAAGGTCTCCTTCACGTGCTGGATCTGGCTGATTCGAGCATGCCATTTCTGCAACGCACTGCCCTCTGCAGGACCGAAGGCTGTGCCATAATGCACACTACGATTCACTATCGGAGCGACCGCATAGTCAGCGTACCCGATGCTCTCTCCAGAGAAGAAAGGCTTAGATGCCAATTTTGTCTCCAGCCATGCTTGGATCTGCTTCGTCTGTTCGACCGCTGCTGCCAGGAGACGATCAGCTTCTGGTCCAGTGGCTCGCTCGAACCACTTGATCTCTCCTACTGCCCAGTTTACAGCCTGTGGTTTCAATGAGTATAAGCAACGAGGGAGCAATGGGCTATGTCCACCACAACTCACCTCGTAGTGAGTATCACAGACATCCTCAATCATACGTGCTTCGGCTCGTGCTTGTGGAGAGTCTGGCAGAAGCTTTGGTGCAGTAGGGAAGTTATCTTCGAGATACATGACAATAGCCGTGGAGTCAAATATCTTGAAGTCCCCATCAACAAGCGCTGGAACTTCCATGCGAAGGTTCGCTTCTGAGAACTCGGGGTTGGCTTCTCCGCTTCCCAGATTCTTCGGAGTCTCTTTGTCAAAGGGTATGCCCTTGTGACGAAGACACATCCGGACCTTCTGTGCATAAGAGGACACCGGGTGATCGTAAAGGAAGAGCTTATCGGAAGGCATGTTAATTGGTAAGATCGGTAACAGAGTGATTGGACAGTTTCGGAGAATTGTTCAAGATGAAGCCTGCTTGGGACAGTGGCAGATGATGCGAGCACGGCCTGTGTGAAAGAAGACACTTGCTCCTCATCAGCTCCGAGGTCGGTTATGCTCAGAGTCCACATCGACACGAATAAAGCCCCACCTTGACTGCCGATCCATCGCTGGAGTTGTGCTTGTTTAGGGTTAGGGTTGGGGTAAGGAGGATGTCTATTGCGGCCGATCAGCAAGAGTAATTCGGAAGTCCCACTTGTTTACATCACTTTAGTCATGCAGAAGAGCAATAAATGCTGTGATATGGACCCCAAATACCTATAGGGAACGTTGGACACTATACTTGGATGAAAGCCTAGCCCAAGTGGCAACCCCTGAGAGCAACCACATCCCGATGTACTGCATTCAAGAATAACGTAACCATCTACAGACCGTTTCCTCTCCCATCATTTTCTAACTGTAGCATCGCTCATGCACTTTGATAAAGCCATTATTCCCTTGCTCAGTCTTTGCTCACAGTCTCAATCTCGTCCACGGTCATCTCCTCCTTCTTGTCTAGTGTTGCGAACGCCTTGAAACGCATCTCCTCGTCTTCCTTGGTCGACCGAATGACCTTGGAATGGTTCTTATCCAGACCCATGCAAGCTCGTGGCGACTCAAAGAACATTTGATCAATCTGTTCCAGCGTCCTGCCACTCGTCTCAACACCGAAGAAGTATGTCAGGGGCGCAAATGAAGCACAGACGATCGCCCAGATCCAGAAGTAGTTACCGCCAATGGCACTCATAGCGATGGGTGTCTGTAGTACAGGGTCAGTCATACTTTGGCCAATGTATTATAGGTCTTTCTTGAACTCACGATCATCACAACGACAAAGTTACTCATCCAGTGGGCGAAAACACCAACAGCCGTAGCCTTGTTGCGTACACGCAATGGCTGGATTTCAGCGCTATAAGACCAGGAGACAGGCAAGATGCCGAGGGTAAAGCAATCGAGGAAGAGGAACATGAAAGCTACAGCGGCTGCGGCTGCCTCATAGCTGGAAGACTGGAGGCAGCCCGCAATAACAGCCATGCAGATCGCACATCCTGTTGAAGAATAGATGATCGTTTTTCTGCGACCTATACGATCAATGTAAAAGTATGGAGGCCAAGAGAATATGGCGTATTGGCTTGACGATGATTAGCAATGCTTCGATCGAGGTGTTTCTGTGCACACTTACGTGAAAGCCACCGAGGCCAGTATGAGAGACATGCTTGACGAGAAACCAAGGTACGTCTCGAGGATGTATGCAAGGTAATAACATAATGCATTCACACCGCTCCATTGGTTCATCATGTATGGAGCCATACCAAGTACGACTCGCTGCAAGTTGCGAGACTTGGAGCTATTGCTGAATACTTCGTTCCACGTGGGCTCGTTGTCTTCATTTTCGGCTGCAATGGCCTCGAGGATTTCGGTAAGTTGACCCTTGACATTTGGCTGTTCGCAGATGGTCAGTACAACCCTGTCCTGCGTCTGGAAGCTCAACATACGTCGTCTTCAGGTCGATCAAGAAGCCGAGATATGACATGACGGGCCTCATCAGTCCTGCCATGCTTGGCAAGCCATCGGGGCGACTCTGGAATGAACGGGCAGAGGCAAAGCACCAGAATCGAAAACATGATCTGGCAGGCTGGTCTCCATTAGCAGGTGTCTGATCTATGCGAACAAGTTGATGATTGCCTACCGATAGGAAAACGCCATTGAAGGCTGGATTTCGCTGCCAGAGTCGCGAAGCAAAGCCATGATGCCACTGCTACGCCAATGATGATCAAAGCAGACTGGACTACTAGAAGTGCGCCTCGATTGTGAGAGGGAAGAGTCTCTGATTGCAGAATTGGAACAGCAACGGTGGACAGGCCAATGCCGATACCTGCGACCACTCTTGCAGCCACCATCTGACCGAACGAGTAGCAAGCTGTTTGAACAGTCGCTCCAATGATGACTGCGGACGCTTAGTGTTCGCTGTGTGCAAGGTCCTCGATGATGGATTTACCTATGATGTTTGCGAGGATGATCGAGCGTTTCCGCCCAATGGACTCTCCCCAAAGGAAGGCAGCTACGGCACCGATAGCACATCCAATGTCGTAAATTCCAGTAACGAGTCCAGTTCCCGTAGGAGACGGGTTTCCAAGCATGTCCTTAAACCTGTCACCTCCGAGGATCCCTCCGAACAATCCTTGATCATAGCTGCCTTGTTGTTAGATCAAGGAAACTTTCTGAATTCGACATAGACTTACCCCATAAGCAGGAAATCCAGCCCCGAGACGATCAGAATCACAGCTATGAGCTTCGAGCCTCGCAATTCAATGGCCATTGTGATTGATTTTTGGACGAGGAAAAGACAATGATCCAAGAACAGAAAGGGAAGAGACACAAGAGAGGCTTATCTTTCAATCTCAAAAGTGTACCCCCAACTTGGTGTTCACATGTCTGCATGAGGGGACCCACAGAGCGTACAGGCAGACTCACCCGGCACCGTGTCGAGGCTGTTATCACCTTGATACTCCGCAGTGAGAACCCCAGATATGTGGAGTAAAAGCTGGGGAGTAGCCACTGGAGAAGCTAAGCGACGCTTCTCCGCAAAGAGCCTTCCGATCCCTGCAGTCATGTGGTGACACCGTTTCATGAGGTTCATTCTGCTTGCCGGATACCTAGCCTCTTCGCGCATCGGACAAGAATCTTACGAGAGCGGAGCTGTTGCTACTGTCTGTCGTTCCGGGAGCATTGACTGACAGCTCTGCTAAGGATGAGCCCGGCCGTCGACAGAATTTCCTCCGATGCATCAGAGGGCTGTAGGATACCGGAATTATCCGAAGCAGAACTTTGGAGGAAAAGATGATGATTTGTGGGGAAGCATCATGTTGTTATGCGGGTCGGAAGCTGGGCAGAGGAAGAGACGGAAGAAAGAAGGAAAGGGACCAGTGAAAAATCTTTATATCGATGCTGACTGATATCATGTGCTCATAAACTAAGTAAACTTTCATCAAACTCTTTGAGCGATCCATGTTTCCTCTATGAGCCGAAGTGAGGAGTGTTGAGCAGGATTCCCATGAGGACACCAGCGATCGTGCCAGCAATTGGGATGGTCATGATCCAGGAAATGACGAGGAGGCCAACTCGTTGCCAGTTGACTGCCTTGAAGCTTCCGTTGCAGAGACCGACTCCGACAGTTGCTCCAGTAATGCACATGGAAGTGGACACTGGTAGTTTGAATTGCGAGAACACGAGAACAGTGATAGCGGCACCCATCTCCATGGAGCAACCTCTGCTGGGAGAGTGGTAGGTGATCTTGTTACCCATGACCTTCATGATGTTGTAGCCGTAGGTGACCAGGCCAAGGGAGATGGCGAGAGCGACCACAGCAAGCTGCCAGACTGGTACAGGAAGCTTTGATGCCGAAGCGTCACCAGTCTGCCATGCGCTGTAGATGACTGCCCAAGGAGCGACTGCGTTTCCAATGTCGTTCGCACCGTGAGCGAAGGAGGCCGTGCATGCAGTGATGACCTGGACGAACGAGTACGCATGCTCGACTTCGTTGCTGTATTTAGGAGCGTGAGCATACACCCTCTCCATGCGGACACCCTCGGGAGTTCCAGAAATACCGGTCTGTGCAGCGTGAATGTCGAAATGGGATCCATAAAGAGCGGCGACAACAACCATTGCAGGAATGCGCTTCAATGTGATCACCATGTTCTTCGTCTCGTAGATGGCGCCAGATTGAATTTTATTCTCGTGGAGGAAGCGCATTGCCCATCCAAGAGGACCAGTTCCCTTGCGCAGCTTGACGTGCAGTCGCTCAGTGCCTTCCGCCTGGCGCTGCTTGTGAGAGCGCTGGACAGCAGCTACTTCAGTTGCGGCAAGACTCTTCTCGTTTGGGTACCTAGCTTCATCGATCGAGCTCTCGACGGCGGTGATCTCGTCGTCATCCTCGTCGTGCTGAACGACAGCGTAGTTGGGGACTTTGGCCACGGTAGCATCGAGAGGCATTGGACGCCTGAGGAGAAGAGGTCCCTTGATGAATTCCCACGACTTGATGCTGTTGTCTTTGCGGATGACTCTGCAATACAGGAAAGGAACGAAGAAGACTGCGGCAAGCACACACAGGCCAGCACCGGTCCCGACGGTAACACCAGCAATGAAAGCAGGCGGCTTGTCGTTCAACTTGAGATTTGGGCTGCCCTTGTAGACAATGGAGAGTGTGCAGACGGTACCGGCGATGAGGAAGAAAGCAGGCGACGTGAAGACGGCCCATGGCACCGGATTCTTACGGATGTGGACGACAAGCTTGATGAGCATGAAGATGGTTGCTCCGAACCCAGCAGCAATGGCAGGAGCCATACCGAGACCAGCGAATATGGCCTAGAAAGCGGATTAGCAATGTAAAGTGGACACGGGCCTAGTGCAGCTCGAGACACGCTCGTACTACCCTATACAGCAACGTACCCCGAGACCCTTGCCGCCGTTCCATCCCCATTGAACTTGGCTTGCACCAGCGGTAGCAACACCAACACCGGCAACGGCTGATATGAGAGAGTATGTGGAGGAGACGTGGGCAGAGTGCTTGGTACACCACATAACCCATATTGAGGCACCGGCGAGGGCGCATGTGAAGGCCAGCATCTGAACACCAGCATTGTCTTGGAAGGCAGTTGGAGGGATGATGCCGTTCTTGATCGTATCGGCCGTTCGGGCACCTGTGATGGATTAGTGTATGTAGGTTGGTATACCTTCGAGCAAACATACCGACTGTGAGAGCACCAAGCATTTCGAAGCAGGTTCCAAGAACCATGGCCCAGCGATAGGAGACAGATCTCGAAGAGACACTCGTAGCCCATGCATTGGCCACATCGTTGGCTCCGTTGTTGTATGCATCGAGCATGGCAAAGAAGGTGCCAATGACGAATATATACGTGTACTGGTCGAGGACAGCCATCTTGACAGCAGCTTCTGGTCAGCGTTGACTGCGAAGATGTTGAGGTCTGCCGGCGCTGAGAGGAGGTGTCTGTGATGGCTGCAATTTGGGAGTGCTCAGGGCATGGGCTATATATGCCACATGGCCAGGGCAAGGGAACCAAGTCCGCATGGGAAAGCCTGAACTCTCGCTACCACAGTTGAGCTTACCCACGCTCTGAAGAGAACTTAGAAGATCGTTTTAGAGCTGACAATCCAACCGGTGGTGAGACCTGGTGCGCCCTAGCCTAACTCCAAGTCCAGGTCTGATTCGTCTTTCTTTGGCCAAGAGATGCTTGGTATGGCGTGGTATGGCGGTTACCGCATCGATCTCGGGAGGGCAATGTTCGAATATCTGAGGCCAAGCGAGCATTGTCGCTCGCAATGGCTCTAATCAACCTACTGAATGAACAAGAGCCGTCTTTTCAGTGGTGACCAATGTCGCTATGATGTTGAGCAGTTCGGCAAGCACCTTTCTTGTATATTCTCCAAAGTCCTCAGCAGGAATTGGGTTATCCAGGCTTGCCACAGGCGTATCGAGGAGCGCCTCGCACCGCGTTTGACTGTCGGCATCCATAGCAAAAATCGTAGGCCTCGCCGGTCCTAGGATGAATGTCATCTTGGCGGAGGAGAGGCCAAGAGCACAGCCAAGAGTACCCCATGGTCCAATCACCAGAGATCCTGGACCAACGTGTATAAGAGAGTGATCTCCCACTGGTCTGTCGTCTTCATCGCGTATTCCATTGCCAATGCTCAGCATCGCGCCTTCGTAAGTCTTGGACGGAGGTTTCTACTGCTTCTGTCGCGTGCTTGTCCTCCTAGGCCTTTGCACATTCTTCTGGAAGTCTTGTCGTGAGCACATGGCGATACACACTCTCACCCACGTGCGACAATGCCAGGCCGAGGGTTCGTGGAAATTCCCGGAGATGGCACAATTTCGTGTCGCGATCCATGTCGATGGTTCCGAGACAGGATTATCTAATTCAAGCACATCGCTCTTGGCGGTGGACGCACGTGTTTCGCTTCCGCGACTGGCGTGGACTCCGGAGCTTCCTACAGACACCATCTGCCAAACAACAATGCACACCAGAGTCGCGTCTATCGCTACCTTCGCGCTATCTTGGCTGCAATGGGTTGTTGACCTCATACGGATTCCACATCCCTAAACTTAGCGAGGACTTCGAATGACTTTCTTGGCCGCGGAATGCGATGTACTGTAGTCTCATGATAACCTCAAGACACTGCCTGAGGTACCAGCAAGCAGTTCCAAGGCGTCACGGCCGACAAGCTCGAGATGAAATGCATTCCAAGGAACCGCAGAGCGATGGATACATGATGTCAGAGATGCTTCTGTGCAGTTTTAATGGCAAGGAACACTAACTCGTACATGTAGCTCTCTTTCATGGCTACGTACCAATACAACAATGGGAGAGTTTGTTTTCCTCAGCCTCTGGAAAAAGAGGTGCAGTTTTAATTAGGTCATACTCAGGCTGGAGTCCGAAATTTCTACTGGAGTCTCACCCTCGTGAGATGGCAAGATCAATCATAGTACTTGACCTTCACACCACCTAGGACTTCCTTCTCCTTATGGCCGCCTTCAGTCGCCTTGTCCTGGTTCTGTCTCACACGCGTTCTAACCCATTCACCGGCCTTGATACCGGCTCCGTCATCGCCCGTCTGCTTGATACCCAAGCGTTCTAGAAGCGGGCTGTCGACGATCTTCAGGTCTAGATCATGAGCTGGGCTACACAATCAGATCAGTTGGGAAGACATGTGGATGCAAGTTGCAAGACTCGATCTCACCGAAGGAAGTACAGCAGACCCAGACGGTCTAAATGCGCCTGGTCATCTGGAGGAGCCACTACACGATGCACTGACGACTTGAGATATCCTCCCGTCCAGAACTGCAATACGTCGGCGATATTGACAGTAATGGATCCTGGATACGGCTTCACCCATTTCCATGACCCGTCTGGCATCCGGATCTGGAGAGCAGCAATCGGCTGTCTGAACAGCAATGTGAGGCTCCCAAAGTCCGTATGCCCTCTACTGTACAGATTTTGGAACTTGTCATTCTCTTCCGGCGTCCTAGCTCGGTAGATCATGTACCGCAAGTGGCAATCGCTCAAATCATCGTAACGGTGACCGTTGGAGAGATAGTCTTCTGGCAGCTCGAGCACGATTGAGATCAAGACTAGCAGCTTCTGCACGACATCCTCTGCGATATGTCGCTGAAACTTCTCGATCTCGGCGCGGTGCTCATGAATGATATCTGGCTGACTCCTTTCCAGCTCCGGGAGGAATTTGAAGACGTTGTACATTTCGACATTGTCTCGCAGACCTGGAAAGAGCTCTATTGTTCCCTTCGGACGATAGCCGGAGTAATGACCATGCTCGAGATCGGCGCGATGCTTCAGCTTCTCTTCTTCGGGTAGGTTGAAGATCTCTTTGCCAATGGCAAATTGGCGATCTACTTCGTCTTGCGAGAGACCAAAGCCGGTGATCTGGAAGCATATCGTTAATCAGGCGTTGACTTCTATACTGATAACAAACTCACGTAGAAGAAGCCAACATTATGAACAGCATCACGAAGCTGATTTGCCAGCTTTTGCTTGCCTCCGGGAGCATCGAACTGGGAGAGGTCCAAAGTCACGAGATCAGCCCATGGCACTGCTCTTCTGTCAGATTTGGACACTTTTAACCATCTTCTAGAGAGCACTTACGCTGATGCTTGGATTCGGCGGCTTGTTGGTAAGTCGGCAGTGCCCTGCGAGTCACGTCTTGCACAATCTGGGTGGCAGTGGCCATGCTGAAGAACAATGGAGAAAGGTATGTGGGAAGCAGTACTCTTTCAAGTTAATTGACAAGTCCGAAGCACTTCTTCTACGTCCTGTTTATCGAGTGTTAGTTCTATAGCTTGCCTGGCCGACGAACCGGTACCCCTCACCAGTGGGAGCTGTCCGCCGACACTTGCAAAACAAGCGAAAGCGTTTTTGGAAGGATGTTGACGCCATCGAGGTACGTATCCAAAGCTCATGTGGTAACGCTTCAACTGAGGCGCTTTCTGACCTAAAAAGGCAATTCCTAGTCACGCAATATGCAGTCGATGTGAGCAAACTTTCGGCTACTGTGCAAGACTCCACTCACCACACCCTGCAACGAAAATAGCATTGAGTTGTTGTGACTTTGAGGCTTGTTGTTATTGGCTTGAGGACAAGCACTTATCTTACCACGCTGTTGCCATGCTTCCGGCTGGGCGAAATGGCAACATCGGATGGTCGGTGGCATGCTTGGTGAGATCAGCTTTAGACCCGAAGGATATGTCAGTGTCTGTAGCCTGAGTTGGGGAAGACCTCCAAGGTTGGTGCATACGGTCTCTCGCAACCTTTCTTGTTTCAGTCGAGCATCCAGCACATCACTCACTTCTTCACTACTATGGATACCAAAGATGCGGACGTCGCGGAAACGCCTTCATCAGCAACATCTCTAACAGAGGAAGATGAGAGGGCCGTCTTGAAAGCGGCATATCGTAAAGTAGACTACCGTGTGCTACTATGGTACTCATTCGTTTACCTTGTCATGAGAATTAACGTCAGCAACATTACTAACACAGCAATCATCAATGTGGAAGAAGGAGATGGTATCAAGAAACAGTTGGGCAACCTATCATCCGAACAATGGGCATGGGCACTGAGCATCTTCTACTACCCGTACATGTTCGCAGAGCCAGCGTCAACACTACTCCTGAAGCACTTCTCGCCTTCGATCTGGATGTCTCGAATCATGGTGACGTGGGGAATCGTTTCGATGTGTCAAGCTGCTACACAGAACTATGCTGGTATACTGGTGACAAGGTTCCTTCTGGGCCTGGCTGAAGCTGGATTCTATCCCGGAGTGCTTTACCATCTGTCTTTCTGGTATCCTGCGGAGAGTACTGCTCTGCGTATTGCGTTCTTCTACGCTTGTGGTCAGTTTTCGGGAACCATCAGCGGACTGCTGGCGTTTGCGATCTCGTATATGAATGGTGCTGGTGGGTTGGCTGGATGGCGGTAAGTTGTTTCGAGCTCCTCATGGTGCATCATCTGACATCAATGCAGTTGGGTCTTCATATTCGAAGGAATTCCGCCAATCCTCTGTGGCATCTACACCTTCTTCGTGCTCCCCAACTACCCCGAAACATCAACCTTCCTATCATCGCAAGAGAAACAGGCTCTCTTGAGCAACCTTCCAAATACACAACCTTCCTCCACCTCAAACACGTGGGACACCACCCAATTCAAAGCAATCTTCAAAGATCCCACAACCGCCACCTTCACCCTAATATGGATATTCCACGCCATTGGCGGTTGGGGAATCTCCCAAGTTCTCCCAACAGTTATATACGATCTAGGGTTTTCTGCCTCAGCAATCAGCCAGCTCCTCACAATGCCAACTTACGCATTCGGCTGCGCTGCTCTAGTATTTTCCGGCTGGCTCATTCATACCAACCGTCTTCGATCCTGGACTGCAGCCATTGGACTAGAACTGCTTGCAATGCTTTGCTATATCCTCCTCATTGTCGTTGAAGATTCCATTGCAAAGTATGTGTTGGTCACGGTTGCGACGGCGTGTTCGATTTGTATCTACCCGATTATTTGGCCTGAGAGAATTAGAGCGGCTCATGGGACCACGACCGCGGGATTAATGATTGGAATCACGAATGCGGCAGCGCAATTGAGTGGAATTGTTGGACCTCAGGTTTATCAGACGAAGTTTGGGCTGGGGTACAAAATTCCGTTTGCGATTAGTATTGCGTTGCTGGCTGGTGCTATAGTCAGTATTGGGATTACTTGGTGGTTTGTTGAGAGGAAAGATGGAGCGGATGCGAGGGACATAGTTGCTACCGACGGTGAGACAAGGTACCATGCTACCGAAATATAGAAGCCGTAAACAGAGCTGTCATGATGAGAATCATCCACGGATGTTGCTCATCGATTTGGTAACTCCGCTATGTAGCGAGCGACTCTGCTGATGAGAACTTAGAAGGCTCTTAGTGGCTCCAAGAGCGCCGATAGTCTCAAGAGAGCCATGCTGAGATGGTCGAAGCAAGTTCAGTAGGAAGTTATGCGGTCAAATAACTCTCATCTTAACAGCTACGACTGCAAAGCCGCGAGTTCGCCGCTTAGGGGCAATGTTCTACATGCTTCACTTTTCCAGTATCTAGCAGCATCTTCACTATTGCATGGTGTCCGTTCTTCGCTGCCCACCATAGTGGCGTGCGACCGTTGTAACTTTTCGAAACGACATTAACGTCGACTTTGCCGGTACTCAGTAGCAGTTTGACAACTGATGTATGTCCGTTCAGAGCTGCCCTCCAGAGAGGTGTTGTACCTTCTTGGTCCCTTGAGTTCAAGCTGATCTTGACTTTCCTGGCATCGAGTAGCAGCTGGACTACTGCCTCCTGCCCGGATGAGGCCGCCAACAATACTGGTGTCTCGCCATAGTCGTTTCTGACGTCAAGAACCTCGGGATGCCATCGTGAGAACCTTGATCGCCTTACAACATTTTTGAGTCTCTCTGGATTCGAGGTCCGAATGATTCCAATCAAGACACTTTGAAGTCCATAATGCGCGGCAATATGCTGGAGGGTGATCTGATGCCGTCGACCCATTCCTAGGGGCATCACTATCGTGCTCCATCGGTTCCAAAAGTCATTCGCTGGCCATCCGGTGATACGCATCAGATCGGACTGGGAAATACCACAGTCTTCGGAAATCTTTGCATGGTATACCCAATAAGTCACGGCGTAGTCCAGAAACGGAAAATCCAGGTCTGACGATTGAAAGTCATCCAATTGTCTGCTGTCTACGCTCATCACATCAGAAGATCCAAGATATCGGATACAAATCGTGGATATGGAGTGGTGCGCTTGACCAGCAGAATCACTGCTGATACCATATCCTTCCAGAAATGCTATCCCTGAACTTTCCATGTAGTTTTGAACCGACTCGTGGTTGAATTGGACTGTTGCAACATGTGTAGACGTGTCAGTGACACTGACGAGGCCTTGGGAAAGCTGTAGAAGCCGCGAGCGCATTTCTTTGTCGTCTTTACACCATTCGTCGGATGCTTCGCAATCTTGGGTGTGATGCAACGATTTCTCTGCATCCATGGCTATGGCGAAGCGTAACTCTGCAAGGGATAATGGGCGGACTGCAAAGGTTATCCACTTTAGCAAGGGCAGCGCTGACTTTCGATCAGCAAAGCTCATTTGACCAAGTATCTCTTCGTACAAGTCTGCGAGCTCTTTAGGTACGTGCCTGATCCGGTCGATAATGTAACCCATACTTTGTTGCCGCATCTGCAGGACCTGCCTCGTGACAAGAACGACCCATTGGAACACCCCAGAAGCTCGACTACGCAGCAACGACTTTACGAGTTCGACGTCTTTTGAAGGTCCACAGGCTATAGCAGTTCGAAACTTGGCATCCAAATAAGTGTTGATATCTGTTTGGTTTCCCGCCTCGACTTCAATGAGGTGGTCGTAGGCACATACAAGATTGGGGTATGGACGACAAGATATGCAGATGTTGAGAGAGCTCTGAAGTCTCGCACGAAGATCCCCAAAGTAATCCACAAGATCGCTAGCGGTGGCCTCGTCGCTCTCATCAAGCGCATCGACATGAATTCGCACAGAGTGGTTTCGAGTAGTCTGTTGGAGACACATTGCGAGGAGTTCTCGTAGGCCAGCCTCTGTCCAGTGCCAGCCTTTGCCAGGCTCTCCCTCATTCTTGCATCTTTCATCGAACCCACTTGCTCGGGAAAACTCGGAGATGAGTTCCCGGTCCTGGCAGAGAAGTTGATGCAGCAGCGATCGGAACAAGCCAGTAGAGGTATATTGGAGAGGACTTCCTCGGCGATGAAAGAAGAACGAAGCCATGAGCATATTCGGTGGCGATGAAGTTTCCGCATTAGTGACGATTGCGTTCATAAGAGTCGACTTTCCCGTCCCAGCTCGGCCCTTGATCCAAAGGAAACCGCCATTCTTTGCCCACACAAGATACTGCTCATGCTGAAGGATCCACTCGCAAGTGTTTTCAGCCTTAGGTAAAATGCCGCCGCGCCGTCGCCCCATGTCCGGAAAGGCTAGTGATTGTAGACATCGGTCTTCCGGGGTTGAAGGCTCGCCAGAACCGCAATGATTCACAACATTACCGTACACATGGCCGTTGTGTACTCTCGCGTGCCCACCAACTGTAGCGTCGCGATAAACGGTGACGTGAGCTGCCTCGGAATATGTGTTCGAAGTATCCCGATCTACAGCATCCGACATGATGTATGAGAATAGTGATTAATAACCCGCTTGTCGAGATTAGCGGAGAGATCGCCATCCAAGCGGCAGAGGACTGAGTTCTTATCATGGTCTCAGCAAGGCTGAGATGTGTAAGTCTGTGTTACACAGCGTACACAGCCCGGCTGTAATCACATAAACCTCTTCATTGGCCCTAGAAGCGAACGCCACAACGACATTCTTGCTAGAATGCGTGTTCCAGGCCCAGACAGTAAGGATGTGTGTGCTGTACCCGTGGCAGGACAATGCGAACGTGGTGTGAGAGAGAAGTGGTGAACAGCCAGAGCGCATAACGACACGAGGTCTGAAGATTGATGTCAGACTGGTGTTCTGTTTCTGTTGTATGAGCGTCGTTTTCATCTGCGAGGACCGTCATTGGTTTACCGGGTTTCGCACGCCTTGTGTTAACGCATTCGTATGCCGTTGCCAAGAAGGTTGCTGGAGTGGCTGTCTCAGGATATGTATAATTGTTCACTCACGTATATGCTCGTTAATCTTCCCTCTGATCTAGAAGCGTTCTTGCTCCTACGACTTCTCAATGCCTCTCTCCCTCAATCCCTTCTGCACCTTCTCATAGACCTGCTCCGGACTCTCACTAGCGTCAATCTTCACACATCTTCCGTCCTTCTCAAAAGCCTCCACCACAGGCATGCTAGTCTCCACAAAAGTCCTAAACCTCTTCTTGATACTCTCTTCATTATCATCAGCTCTTCCACTCGTCTCACCACGCTTCAACAACCTCTTCCGCATCGTCTCCTCGCTGGTGTCAAAGAAGAGTGTAAACGCACTCTTAACGACCTGTGCCTCAAACTCAACCGCCTGATCCATCTTTCTTGGGAACCCATCAATCAAGAACTTCCTGTTGCCGGTCTTCTCAATGGTGCTCGTCATGGCATTCTCAAGAAGCTTGATAGTGACTTCCATAGGCACAATTTGGCCTTCTTTGATATATGTCTTGATCATGTCGCCGAATTGGGAGCCAGGTCGATCTTGTTCCGCACGGAGAAGGTCGCCAGCAGACAGATGTGTAAAGCCATAGTCGCGGACGAGGTTGGCGCATTGCGTTCCTTTACCAGCACCTGGACCACCTAGGACAAAGAGTACAAGAGCTTGATTGGCACCCGTCCCGGAAGAGAAGAGCGGTTGGCTACGCTTGGGAAGGGCTGTCAGAGCCGGATTTTGATCGGCGTTTTCAGGAATGACGGGCATTTTGAAGTATTTCTTGAGAATTGGTTGATTTACTGCTCAGTAGGACCTCGTCGTCGACCGGGCCAGTCTTCTTTCTTGGGCGGAGCGGGATCACCGGCGGTGTAGGTCTGATGCGTCTGACCGACTCTGCTTTTGGCAAGATAGTAGAACGATCCGCTGCCGAGAATGAAGATGGCGACAAGCGGGAGGAGTGGGAGCTGTTGGCTGTTGCTGCGTCGAGGGCGGGCCGGTGGGCGATTGACTGGTGTTTGAATTTTGAGGGCGGTGATTTGGCTGAATCGTCTGGATAGGTTGGGAATATGGGTGAGGCCGACACGGCGGTGAAGCGAGGGAAGCATGGTTAGGAGAAACTTGTCGATAGTGACGATGCGCATATCAATCCAAGTTTAAGCGCGGGTAGTGCCGAGGAAGACCTCACTTGATGGGAAATTGAAATGGAAAACATCGACCACAGCGTAAAACCATCACAATTGCATGTATTAACAGTCCTTACCTCAGAGGGTCTCAGGAGGATCATGGTGTTGATGAAAGTGCCTTTCCGAACCACCACCATCCTTCCACTCCGGACGCTTCCATCCTCCATACGCTCTTTCACAACATCATACACTGTTCGGAGCCCGAGAAGACAGGCAGCTTCACCAAGAATCAAAGCCGAGAAATCCAAGTCCACTCAAGATGCAGTCGGTAGCCCGAGGAGACGAGCGGGTCCCTCGAGAGTCGAAAGCAATGCTGCCAGCGGAAAGCGAAAAGAACATATAAATTTCTGGACCCCAGAGGAAGCAGAACGCCTATTCCAGCTCCGAGAATCAAGACTACCATGGGCTGAAATCGAGGACCAATTCCCAAACCGCACATTAACTGCCATAAAATCCAAGTGTTACCAGAATGCACCCCGTGGTGAAAAAGGTCGCTTACTACACACAACGCAATACACGGACGCCGAGCGGACATTGATGTCTCGACTGCGTGCGGAAGGTGTAAGTTGGCCGAAAATCCAGAAGGAGCATTTTCCGGATCGTACGGTCCATCAATTGGTTGAGTGCCACCACCTAACGCGGGTGAAAGGGGAAGACGACGCATGGAGCCCAAAACCATGGGACCAGGCGGAGTCAGATAGGTTGGTAAATTTGAGAGAGAAAAGGCAGCTCGACTGGAATGAGATGGCGGTGGAAATTGGAAGGACCCAATCTTCTCTGAAAAGCAAGTACAGGAAACTTGTTGCTGCCAGGGAGCTCGATAGTGGGAAGAGGGTCTATGTCGGTGTGAGAAGTAAGAAGTTCTTTTCGCAGGAAGACGAGGAGAAGTTGGCGGGCATGCTCAGAGATGGAGCCTCGACGGAAAGTATGCGGCAAGCTTTTCCTGAAAGGTCACCGCAAAGCTTGGGCGCTACGATTATTCGGCTAAAACATAAAGAGGGCTTGGAACTGCGGCCACATCCTGCGACTTCTCCTGTTGATGAGAAGACGTTGAAGGAAGTTGTGAGACTGAAGGAGGAGGGAATGCCGTGGACGCTGGTTGCGGATTTGCTGCCGGGGTTCTCCTATAATCAGTTGCTGGGTGCGTATCGCCGTGCGCTGAAGTCTGGGAGGGTGGTTGAGAGAGAGCGGAAAGCGGCTTCGGTTGATGAGAAGACGTTGCAGAAGGTGATGAGGATCAAGGAGAAGGATAGAAGGGTACAGTGGAAGGAGGTTGCGGATCTGCTGCCGGGATTCGAGCCTGGTCAATTGAAATATGCTTATTTCCGGGCTAAGAGGCTTCAGAAGGAGGCAAACGCGCTAAACTAAACCCTGAATGTGGAGTGAATTACTCCACCTCCCTGCAGCACAAAAAGACCACATGTAAGATCTTGGCAAGCGAAACCAAGTGATCAATATAGGCAAAAAGAATGAACAATATATTGTCAAATCTATGTGTTCAAAGCAAAAAGATTTGGAGAGACTGGGCGTCGAACCCAGGACCATCGCCCCCTCCAGCAGGTCCACCGCCCCCGAAAGGGATCCGCACTCTGCCTTCAGTTTGTGTAGACGACTATGCTAACCACCTACACCACCTCACCGTGTTTGTTTGTTGATGAAAGCTGGAATATTTAGATAATTAATATATTGTACCATCATCAAAGAGGAAGGCACGCCTTTGCTTGGTTGGTGAAGCTCACCCTGATCTGCCTCTCTCTCTAAGCTGACGATGCATTTGATATGGCTACCCATCCCCACATTGGCAAAGTGGTCCTCGATTTTGTGGAGAGCATCCCGCAATACCGTTGGCGAAGCTCACCCAGATCTAACTCTCTCTCTAAGCTGACGATGCATTTGATATGGCTACCCATCCCCACATTGGCAAAGTGGTCCTCGATCTTGTGGAGAGCGTCCCGGAATACCGCCTCAGGTATCTTGACGTCGGCCATATTGATGCAAGCCCAAAATTCGGAGGTGCTCGATCCCGCAAACGTGAAAGCTGTCATGCCGCCCCAATTGGCTCTCTATCTCTCTTACTAGCGTTTCAAGCGCTCTGCAAAGCTGGCGGCTCCTAGACGTCTAGAAAGCATGTTGAGAGCGGAGAGAAGCTTGAATTGATGTTTGGGGAAGCTCGCTCCCGCAAACGTGGAAGCTGTCATGCCGCCCCAGTTGGCTCTCTCTCCATCTCTCGTACTAGCGCTTTAAGCGCTCTGCAAAGCTGGCTGCTCCTAAACGTCTAGAAAGCATGTTGAGAGCGGAGAGAAGCTTGAATCAATATTTGGGAATGCTCGCTCCCGCAAACGTAAAAGCCATTATGCCGTCCTAATTGGCTCTTTCTCTTGCAAGTGCTTTGAGAGCTCTGTAAAGCTGGCGGCTCCTAGACGTCTAGAAAGCATCTTAGGAGCGGAGAGAGGCTTGCATCAATTTCCAGGAGTGCTCGCTCCCGCAAACGTGGAAGCCGTCTTGCCGCCCCACTTGACGAGCTCTCTCTTTCTAGTGCTCTGAGCGCTCTGCAAAGCTGGCGGCTCCTGGACGTCTCAAAAGCATTCCGAGAGCGGAGAGCTAGGGCTGTAACATCGGCTACCTTTATGTGGGCCATGATGATGCAAGCTCAACCTTCGCGCCTGCCTCTATTCAAGGATCCAATAGCATGCTGATTTCGCGTCTCGAAAGCCGCAAATGGGTAGAAGCGTCTGGAGCAGACTTCAGCTCTTATGCAGGATGGAAAATCCGAGAGTGCTCGCACTCGCACGTGAAGGCAATTATGCCGCCACGGTTGGCCAGCTCTCTCCCGCTAGTAACTGAGCACTCTGCAAAGTTAGCGACTCCTGGACCTCTAAGAAGTATCTAGAGAGCGGAGAGAGCTAAGTTTGAGAGTTTGTCCAGAGACGTTCATTCGGCCCCAGGCGGGCTCCCTGGAAGTTCTCAGGAGGGCATCCCATACATTGCTCGTGAAATGGGAACAGGACCCGGATAGTCTTGA
The DNA here is from genome assembly GCA_002116395.1 of Ramularia endophylla. NCBI lineage: Eukaryota > Fungi > Ascomycota > Dothideomycetes > Mycosphaerellales > Mycosphaerellaceae > Ramularia > Ramularia endophylla. The sequence continues at coordinate 3,540 of MWSQ01001871.1, read as the reverse complement.
TCTTGAGGTGGCCAAGTCGTCTGAATGTTCGTGAGATGGAACACTCTCGACGGCACTGTCTTCTTTTACATCGTTGAGATCTCTACGACTGGCAAGGTCGCTGAAAAGATCAGGCAGGGCTCCATTGGCTCAGGTGGTCTGGGTGGCAGGTCTTAAGAATTGGCAAGGTGTTCGGAGCGATGATGTCCCAATTGGCGGCTCGCCGATACATGGTCTCGTGATGGTGACATTTTCCATCATGACTGGGCACTCTCCATCACGTCCGTGCTCAACTTTCTCCCACTATAAATACCGCGCCCACCGTCGCGTTCCTGCCTTCTTTTTCCTCAAACAAAAAAGGAGTTGGTACCCTCCTAACACCTAACTGTGTATTGCACTTCCTCACAGGTTTCTATGGGTCGGGCGGTACTCGGGAGTGAGCTCATTACTTCTCCTGCGCTTGGGCATTTGTGCCATAGGGTGACGAGGATACGGTTGATTCCCCCTCTTTTTTTGGTCGACGCAGAGAACCACCTGTACGCGGTGTCGGCTACGAACCTGTTGACTTCGGTCTTCAGAGCCAAGAGTTCTCAAGGAGCTGGTGCCCTCCTAACACCGAACTGTGTATTGCACTTCCTCACAGGTTTCTATGGGTCGGGCGGTACTCGGGAGTGAGCTCATTACTTCTCCTGCGCTTGGGCATTTGGTACCATAGGGTGACGAGGACAAGGTTGATTCCCCTCTTTTTTGGTCGACGACGAGAATCACCTGTACGCGGTGTCGGCTACGAACCTGTTTGACCTCGCTGTCTTCAGAGCCAAGAGTTCTCAACATCTGTGAGTGAGAAGGGTCGCGATAATGTATGCGCTCGCGGGTCGCCTCGGATCCGAACAACATTCGCGGCCAGTGAGCTGAAGGAGCTGGACAATGTGACGCTTCTTCATCTGGTAGCTATATAATTTCAAAATCTTGTCGTCGCCCACATCAACCGTTCTGCTGTCTCACGTCACTTTCAAGCGCATCATTTCTCGACCAATATCACCACACCAGCATCATCAGAAGTGCGTGTGACCGTCGCGCCCAACAGCACCCACAATTTATGCAGCCGACTGGCTGTTGATTCTTTTCCACTTCCCACTCGGCCTTGGAGAGTCGCTCCGCCCTCATCCGCAATGTCGGGATTGAAAGTCCTCGTCGTGGGAGCCTCCATCGCAGTCAGCGACAGCATACTGGCTAGCAAAAGCCAGCGCCAAAGTCACCGTCATGGAACGCTTCTCCCAGCTGCGAAGTGGCGGGCAGGCAATCGACATACGCACAGCTGGTGTGTCCGTCATGCGCGCGATTCCCGGCATGGACACTGCAGTGCGAGCAAAGCGGACGCAAGAGGATGGAATCTGCCTCTTTCGCGAAGATGGTCGAGCTCTCGGAACAGTCACGGCTACTGGTGATCCTGATCAGCAGTCGATGATGTCTGAGTATGAGATATTGAGGGGAGATTTATCAAAGGTTCTCGTGGATCTTACTAAAGGCAACGAGAGCGTCAAGTACGTTTTTGGCGAGCAGATTGCTTCGATGTCCCGAGGCCGCACAGATGATGGACCTGTCAAGGTTGAGTTCGCGAATGGCTTGCATGCTGCAGAATATGATCTCGTCGTCGGATGCGACGGCGTTACCTCAAGAACTCGAGCGATGGGCTTCGGCTGTGGCGTTCGAGATCACATCATACCGACGGGCCACTGGACCGCGTACTTCTCCATCAAGCAAGATCTCCTCAAAAGCAGCAAGTTCGGACAAGGATACGGTGCTGTTGGAGGCCGCTTCATGTCCATCGCATCCAACCCGCCGGACTCCAGTCGTATCATGGTGATTCGCGTTCACATCCCCAAGATACCGAGAATCCAGTACTGCGCCTTTCAGTATAAGCAAAGTAATTCTGAGTAGGCTGACTGGTGGCCCTAGTCGCTGACCAAGGGCGGTGACTAGTAGTTCTGGTGTTCAATGTAACAAGGTCGGACCAGCACGTTTGAGTGAATGTGAAGGCCCTCCCGGTGTCGGAAGAGACTCGTGAGCGGGATTTTACTGCCATAGCCTGCGTCCTCGACTGCCTTGATTGACATCTCTGCTGGCCTGAAGCCCTCCGAGATCCTTTGCCTCTTCGACGCGTAGAGACGCATGTGCATGTGAAGTGAAGGGGAAGTGCAGTGAGTGTTTGACGCGTTGTCGTCGCCAGAGAAAGCTTGTTACATCAGCATTTCGAAGAACCCTGTCGATCTCCTGAAGCTTGGAATTTGAGACGTGTGTTTCCGTGTCCCTCCGTCTGCTTCTGCATCTGCCATTGCACCGCAGCCAGGCAGAGCATCATGTCCGACGCCAACAGAAACCCTGGAGCGTCGCTCCAGGAAGACGATTTCGAGTTCATTCACACTCCCGCCGCTCCCAGTCCCGCTCCCGAAGCGCAGAACTACGGCGTGCGAACCACGTCGGTGAGGAGCTTTCCACCCATGAACATTCACTCAACAGCGGCAGCCTAGCTAACTCACACGTGATCATCAAAGTACCCAGCGATCAAGAACGCGCCGCTTCCCGCTGACGGACCAGGAGCCGAGAGCTTCAGCAATGTCATTCTCTTCTCCCTCCTCGCCGCCGTGCCAGGCTATTTCGCCTACCAGGTCAATGGCGGTCTCTTCACCTGGATCTTCTTCGCCATCCTCACCGCCATCCCCATCTTGATGGCGTTCTGGACAATTGCCTCGAGCATGTCCCCACGTATCAACGAAAAGGCTCGCTTCCCTGGCGCTCCCGTCGAGCACTACCTCGAGTTCAAGAACGAGGCCGACAAGCGCAAGTACCGCGGCAAGAACAGAATCCCGATGGAGACTTTCCACGAGATGTACTTTGCTGGTGATGTCAGTTTCAAGGGTGACTGTCTTGAGGCTATGGAGTACCGTCACGACTGGGCCAACTTCCGCTTCACCCTCTCCCTCTTTTGGTTCTTCCTCACTGGTATGATGCCTGAGGTCATCATGCACACTCGCTCGCAGGACGAGGAGCAAGTTCGTGACCACTACGACCGTGGTGACGACTTCTACGGCTGGTTCCTCGGTCCTCGCATGATCTACACCTCCGGTATCATCTCAGACATCAACAAGGAGGAGTCTCTCGAGCAGCTACAGGATAACAAGCTCTCTATTGTCTGTGAAAAGATTGGCTTGAAAGAGGGTGAGAGCATGTTGGATATCGGCTGTGGCTGGGGTACTCTCGCGAAATTCGCTTCAGTCAACTATGGCGCTAGTGCTACCGGTGTGACTCTCGGCCGCAACCAGACCGCATGGGGAAACAGTGGTCTCCGGAAGGCTGGTGTACCTGAGGAGCAGTCTCGCATCTTGTGCATGGACTACCGTGATATCCCAGTTCCTTCCGGTGGATATGACAAGATCACCTGCTTGGAAATGGCTGAGCACGTCGGTGTGCGATACTTTGGAACTTTCCTGAAGCAAGTCTACGATATGCTTGACGATGATGGTGTCTTTTTCTTGCAGATCGCTGGGTTGAGAAAGAGCT